>PVJA010050955.1:0-13045 GCA_004027025.1 Myocastor coypus | reverse complement strand
TGTTTTTTTTTTTTTTTTTTTTTTTTTTTTTTTTTTTTTTTTTTTTTTTTTTTTTTGTCTTTTTGAGACAGGGTCTCGCTATGCAGTTGAGGCTGGCCTTGAGCTTACTTTTGTAGCCCAGGCTGGTCTCGAACTCGCACCGATCCTCCTGCCTCAGCCTCCCGAGTGCTGGGATTACAGGCGTGCGCCACCACGCCCGGCTCCCTTGTCACTTTTCTATCTTTTTCCACCATGAATTATTTCCCTCTGCGATGCCTCTCTGCCATGTGCCACCCTGTTTTGAACCAGCTGGTTACAGACTGAGCCTGCTGCAGACTGGAGCTAAGCGAACCTCTTCCCCTTCACTTTTGGGCGTCGAGTATTTTGTCTCACCAGCGAGAGAAAAGTAACTAAGGCAAGGCCCGAAGCCCCTGCCCTGGCGCTGCCCCTTTCCTGTATCCCATCGCCGCCAGCGCACAGAGACAGGACCCCCTCAGCATGGGGTCCTGCAGGCTGCCCTGGGAGGCCGCCTCTCAGGGCTCACAGCGAGGTCAGCCGCAGAGGAACCCGAGGGTCAGGCCCGGCCTCCCCTTTACACCTGGAGACACTGAGGCCCAGCTTCGAGGGCTTGGTCCGAGTCCTCAACTCCAGGGTAGGCTGCAGCAAGCCCCCAGCCCAGCCCATGCCACAGACCCCTCCTAACAGGGTCCTGACTCCTGGAGGGCGCAGGTTGCTCCTCAGATCCCCTGGGGATGGGAGGTGAGGACCTGGCCCCGCCCCCTACCTCAGCTACTGCTCCTCCTCCTCGTCTTGCCCCAACATCATGGGGCTGTCAAACACGCAGGTCGAGGGGCGGGGCCAGAGGAGCAGGGCGGGGCTTGAGGGGCGGGGCCAACAGAGGTGCGGACCGTTAAACTGACAGCACGCGCCTCCCCTGCTCTCCCTCCCTCAGGCCTGGTGGTCTCGCTTGAAGGGATGGAGCCCATCATCCTGGACACAGCTGCACCCCAGCCTCTCCTCTAGACCCTATAGAGTGGGGCCAGTGTCTTGGAACCTCCAGTAACTGTGAGTTAAATAAACCTTTCCTTCCCTAAGCTTGGATGTCAGGTATTTGTCCCAGTAACTACAGAAGAATAACTATGACACTATGTAATTTTAACAATATACATATAGAGTACAGTAGAGTATGTATTTATCTGCTAAAGGAATACATACTGTAAACTATTTTATTTCAATTTAATATTCTTTTTAACATGTTAGACTATTTTAATATATTTTTATATAGTTAAGGTAATTTAGGCAAAAATCTTTAAAATCATATACAGTATGCATATAAATATAAATATAGTGTTGTACACTACCACAAAACCCTGAGATACAGTGAAAAATCCACAATAAATAACTTAGACGCTTGTCCCAAAGTGTGCCTACCGTGAGGCTAACACTAGCCCTCCCCAAGTGCGACTACCCAGTCCCAGGTCCAGAAAGGGTCTGTGGACGCCACTTCACATGCAGTTGTCCCAGACCCCCAGTGCCTTCCGCTCCATAAGCTCAGTACCTGGACCCCTTCCTCCACCTGTTCTTACACCAGGAACTGGCCAAAGGCTGGTGGCTCCTAACTCTCCGACTTCTCCCACCTCCTTGGGCCCCCCAGGGCCCAGCCACCTCTCAGAGGCCACTAGGTTTGGACGGCCAGGTGATGCCTTCTTGCGTGACAGCACAGCCTGGTGCTGTACACCACTAGGGAGCCAGGGACAAGACGGCACCCGGCCACCAGGGGGCCCAAGGAGACCACAGACTGGTTGTCATAATCTTTCAGGATCGCAGGGCCTGAAGTATCCGGGGAACCGAAGTCTTTGTCACTTCCTGAGCACACCAGCCTCAGTCCCCAAAACCACAGCACGAGGCCATTCCTCCTCACAGTGCCACTCAGTGTTCCAAGGATGGTGTGTGTCTGTCACCCCCGGACACCCCCACGAACATGCCTGCTTGGTGCCTTATGGGGAGAGACTTACAAACTCTTACTCATCTTAGGCCTTGGGTGACCAGAGAGTGCCCTGGCAGGGGGCTGGGGAAGTGAAGTGGCTGGCAGCCCACCAGCCGCTTAGCTCCCTTTAGGACACAGCAAGCCGTGGCCCTTTCTGTGTGCGAAGTCCTGGCTTGATGAGGTTGAAAGAGCGAGACAGAACAGAGCCCCTGCCCTGCACCTGGTCCTGAAGTCCCTGTTCCTGCACTGCAGATCCAGAGCAGGAACATGTCCAGGAAGTCACAGCACACCCCAACATTCCCCGGAAGTGCAGTGGCCCAAAGCAGGCTGTCCCCAGACGTGAGTCGCTCCCCGTCTTATGAAAGAGTGCCTGGCAGGCAGTACCCTTTCCTTCAGTGGCTGCAGCCTTGGCAACAGCAGCCTGGTCCGTTCTGAGTACCAATCCTGAGGCAGAATCACACGGTAAACTGCAGAAACAGGACCACCGAATGTCCAACGCGCCGAGCTCACAAAGGAAAAACTGCAATAAATTGGTGTAATAAAAAAAAAAATCCATAACCTATTAACTGAGGAAAATTAAATCAGGGAGCATAAACTACCAGAGAGAAACCGGGGCTGGCAGCTTACTGCAGACACCTAAGAGGAAGAGCACCCTGCACTGGTGCAGTGGGAACCTAGGCCCACCTGTGGTCATGTGTCGCACAGCTAACAGGTGACAAACTGTCGGAAGAGGCTAGAGCAGGAGATAGATCAGGTGTGTGAGGTCAGGGCAAGACCTCAGTGTCTAAAGCAGCCAAGCTACCCGAGTCTTAAAAAAAGCATCCGGTCTAGACACGGCTGTGAGGCGCTAGGCGACCTTGTGCCTCGCAGGGATCCTAACTTTGCAAAGATATAAATAAACATCCCTCCTGCTGCTCTTGGGGCTTTTTGCTCCACAGGCAAACGGGCCTCCACCTGAACCCGGCTCCGGTCTCTAGTCCCCCTTTCCTCACTCCTGCGGTCTCCCTGCCCCAGCCAGCCTGACCTTCCTGCTCAATGAGGTCCACTCGAACGACCGAATATCCAGACTTGGGAGCTGACAAACTGCATGCTTTCGAGGAGTGCAGCAAGCCGGAGAGACTCCGTGTGGTCGCAGACCTTCTTGGCGTCCTTGCGGCTGCTGTCTTACTTCCTGTCCTCCATCCCCAGATCCTGCGGCAGCTCTTGGCTTCCCTCTCCATGGGCACTCACTGGTAGAATTCTGTGCCTCAGCCGGAGCTGACGCATGCGCAGACAGGGCTCTTGGGCGTCTGCTGCCCCTGCGGGCTCCCCAACCCTGCATCCCCGGGTCCCTTTCCCATCCACGAGCAATCTGGCCCCGAGTTCCTCTTATCTTTTATTCAGCTTTTATTTATATTTTGGGGTTTTCATACAAGAGAAATCATGGGATACTTAAGTTTGTGTGTCTCATCCAATTCACTTACTAGGGTCTTGTTATGGTTTATGTCTAGTTGTCCCCCCAAAGCCTCATGCAGTCATGGGGCAGGGACTTCTACAGATTGAGACTTAACTCATGAGTCACTGGGATTATGTGTTTGAAGTACTTCTGGGATTATGGGTGTAGCCCAAGATGGATAGGCTAAGGCAGAGAGCCTGAATGTCATTTAAAAAGAGAGACAGAGAGACAGACTCACGCTGTTGCTCTCTGCTCCCCTGGTTGGTCGGTTGCCTCTGTCGCCATTGTTGCTGTTCAGCTGCCATGAACTGCTGCTCTCTGCCCTGTGCCACTCAGCCTTGGGCCAGCCAAATAGGGACTGAAACCTCCAGGAACTGTGAGCTAGTAGCCTTTCCTTCCTTCATGTTGGGTGCTGGGTGTTTGTCCCAGCAATGAGAGAAGAGTAATGAAGGCGGGTCTGCAGGCGCAGACTTTCTATAAATTGCTCGACTCTGCGTTAAAGCAGAGCAGCTCTCCGCTGCATGGAAGCGCCACCTCCTCTTTATCCGTTCTCCTGCTGACGCACTCCCGGACTGTTCAGGGATTTAACTGTTATGAGCTGAGCTGCCGTAAGCATGGCATGCAGACGCCACTGTAAAGCGATGTTTCCGGCTCTCCCGGGAAGACACCTACAAGGATAGCTGGCTCAGATGGAGTTTCCTGGCTTAGGGTTTTGGAGAAATGTCCCTAGCAACTTCCACAGTGGTTGTGCATGTTTATGTTCCTGCCACCAGGGTCAGCCAGGGCCCTGCCACCAAAGATCTTCACATCTCTGCTCATTAGAGACAGACCTGTAGCTTCCCCGTGTAGTTGAGCCTTTCTGTGGTTTTGGAACCAGAATAATACTAGTATCTGCTATTTCCCTCTCAATTTCATTAAAGACCGTAAGGACTACGGGCATCACACAGGGAACGTACCGCGCTCTCGGCTTTCTGGCTTGGTAGCGTTTCTTTATTATTGATCCAACTTCACTGCTTGTCACTGGATTATTTGGGATTTTTGCACCTTCTTGGCTCAGTTTTAATTGACATTTATCTAGGAAGCCATCCTTTCCCCCAGATTCTGCCATTTACTATGGCCTAGGTTTTAGAAGCAGTTCCTGGTGACCCGGATTCAGCCAGGTCCACAGTCGCTTTTGCCCTTCCATCCCTGACTTCACTGTTAGACCTCTTAGCTTCCCTGTTTTCATTAAGATTGAGTCAGGGAGGGGCTGGGGAGATAGCTCAGTAGAATAAGCGCTTGTCTGGCAAGTGCAAGGGTCTGAGCTCAAGCCCTGGTTCTACAAAAAAAAAAAAAAAAAAAAAAAAAAATGAGTCAGGTTTTGTCCACTGTGTTTATGTTTCCAAAGACACCTGATTGCATTTTTGTCCTTTTCATCTCAATTTCTTTTATTTCTGCTCAGATCTTTAGAATTTCCTTCCCTGCAGGCGCTTTGGATTAGGGTTGTCGCTATTTTCTAGGCCCTTAGGGTGTATCATTAGGTTACGCTGGGTCCTGCCCTGCTTATTTCTTCTCCTTTATCTTAACCATGGTGTGATTCCGTATTTTCAAAACAAGTTCAGTCACTCTCACTCCTAATGTACTGTAATAGTTCCCTCTGTCACCAGTCACCTACTTTCCAACTGTAATTTCACAGTTGTACTGACATTAATAAAGACTCTACTATCCCGCATAGCTCTCTCTCTCTCCGGGGAGCAGGGTCTCGCCATGCGGTGCGGGCTGGCCTTGAACTCACAGCAGTCCTCCTGCCTCAGCCAGCCACCCCCCAAGCCCCCCCCAAGCTCCCCCCCCAGTGTGGGGGTTACAGGTGTGCTCCGCCACGCCTGGCTCCCTTCCTCTTTAGTGTACACATGTCAGGGTCGTGATCATCACAGGGACTTCCTTCTAGTGTGCGTCTTGCTTTTGCTATTTGCGTTCCTCCCCACTCCCTTCAGCCTCGTTCCCCTCCCCATGTACAAGCGTTGTCTCCATTTTCTCCTTCACTCCTCTTTAAAGCCCTTTTCCCTTCCTTCCCTCTCCTCTCCCAGTTCCCTTTCCCATTTGCACACGTTGTTCCTCTAGGACCCCATCCAGAAGAGTTTATGTTTGTAACCCTAGGGAAAAGTTCCTGGATCCCAGCAAGTACATCCAAACTGCCACCTCCAGTGCAGCCCACGGAGAGAAG
Source organism: Myocastor coypus (assembly GCA_004027025.1). Lineage (NCBI taxonomy): Eukaryota > Metazoa > Chordata > Mammalia > Rodentia > Myocastoridae > Myocastor > Myocastor coypus. The sequence goes on along the minus strand of PVJA010050955.1, from coordinate 7,441 downwards.
AGAGACAGACGCACCGCGGCAGCTGTGGGACCCAAGGAGGCCTAAGTCCAGCCAGGAAAGTGGCTGACCAGAACAGAGGCCATGACTCAGAGCCAAGCCCCGGGTTTTATTAATTCGTACAGCGGAGAGGGGTTCGGGGTTGAGCGACAGTGAGAATGGGGGGAAGTAGTGGGTGTTCCGAGCTGGGGCAGGGGACGCGATGGCAGCTCTGCAGTGTGCAGGGAGGCACGCACAGAGCACCAGATTCTGCCAGGAGGCCGCCTCCAAGAGGGCGGAGGACTCCGCGCCGCAGTCTGAGGAAGGAAGCACCTCGCGTCGCGAGTGCGCCGCCTCAGCGCTGAGGTCTGGCTTTGTGCCCCCGGAGGTTCCGGCCTCCTTCTCGAGGCTCACCCCAGCCGCAGCGGTACCTGTGCACCTAGCTCCTGCTTATGGGCAGGCCGCTATGGACGGAGCATCGCTGACCTGTCGTACTGGCTCAGAGGCCGCACGTCCGCACTGCACCACCTTGGCTAGACCCACCTGCCTTGCTTCAAGCCAACCGAAGGGAGAGCACGTTTCTATGCAGCTCTACACACACGAGCACATGGAAGTCAGGCGAGGGTTAGCCAGAATGGCGACACACCGTCCTCTCTCGGGGGCAGCTGCACGTGTGGTGCTCCACCCTTCCCATGTCCCAATATAATCTTCATTGGTTCCCTAAGTATTCCCGTGGGTTTCTCACACAAGAGAAACAGTGTGGTATTTAAACCCGTGCGTCTGATTTACCTCACTTAAAATTAGGGCCTTGAGGTGCTTCTGCTAACCTAAAAATTACTCGTTTATTCTTTATGGCAGAGTAGTACCTCGTTGTAAGTAAATGCCACATCCTCTCACCTGTGGACGGGCACCAGGGCTGTTTCTGACACCAGCTTTCATGACTCTAAACCTGCTCGGATATGCTCCTGTGTTGTCCTGGCATTATCATTTTGTTCCAGGGACAGATTTCATCCAAGATCCACGCAAGAGTGCCTTCTTCACTCTCCATGTGTTTGGATAAATTCTGTGCTTTCTCTTGCCATTGATTTCTACGATATAAAAATATACAAGGGATGATTTGGATTCTTTAGTATTAGGCATGGTGTGGTAGTAGATACACTGTGTCAACTTGAGGAGCTTGGCTGGCTGGGCTCCGCTGGTTCCGGGCAGCGGGGGGCGCCATCCTGCAGGATGCGGAGGGCCTGCCCTGGGATGGGATTGGTTCCGCTCTAGGAGGAGACGGGCCAGCCCAGAGTGACTCAGCACAAAAAGTGTATAAGAAGAGTTGAGGAAGACTTTGTGGGAGCAGTCCAGCCCTGCCGCGGCTGCTTCCTGCGTGGCCCAGCCCTGCCTCGCTTCCTTGGAGGAGTCCTCGTCTTTGGAGGAGCTTGCTTTTCGCAGCCACACCGCTTTGGAGGAGCTCTGCGCCGGCACAGAATTTGGAAGAGAGAGGCTTGACGGAGGCCACAGCTGTTGCTGCTCCTCTGCTGTTCATTGTTTTCTGCCGCCTTGGAGCCAGCGGGGTATGAACTGAAACCTCCACAAACTGTGAGCTGAATAAACCTTTCCCTCCTTCATTTTGCGTGCTGAGCACTTGTCCCAGGAAGGAGTAAAAAGTAACTAAGACGCGTGGTTTATTGGTTAGCACACGGCCTATTTCAAGGAAAGCTTCCTGTGCTGCTGAGAGCAGTGTGTGTGCTAGTAGACAGCTTTCACATCCACTTAACTCAAATCTTCAACTCTGCTGTCTCTTCTGTGCTCTTCTTCTCCAGTTGATCTGCCTCAAATCCCAGAGCTACTCGTGGCCCTCTGCAGCTGTTCTGTGAGGTTCATGTTACCGTGTGAACTGCGGTGTGGGACTTACATACTGTGGCTCTTAAGACTAGGGGAAAAGTGATTACTGGCTCACCGGCTGCGGACTGAAAATGAGAATGCAGCCAGGTGAGGCTGAGGACATTCATGTAACTGGGGGATTTACTACTTCTCCATAATGGCCGATGCGGGCGGAAGACATGGGTGTGTGTAGCCTTGTGGCTGGAATAGCTCATTCACAAGAGCAGGCCTCCGAACAGTGCTAAGCTGGAGCATGCCCGAAGGGAGCCATGGGTAGAGAGTGCCCTGCTTTCGAAGCTGGACGTGAGGCCAAGGGCTGAAGAGCAGGGAGACCTCTGAAGAGGGCTGCCCCAGCTTTGATCCAACCAGAGGCAGGGTAGCTAGTAGGGGAAAAGGAAACTCTCTTCCTGGGTCAGGGAGGGACACTTGCTGGGAGGGGATGCAGTGTGCTACCCTGGTGCACAGAACTTTCAGATAAATGCCTTGTAGCTTAACTGGCTGGGAAAGGGAGCACTGTGGGAATTTATTCCCCCTGGAGCTTTTCTGAGGTGAGGCTGGTAGTCTGGGGTGCCATTTTCCGCCTCGTGGAGAAGCGCCCTCCCAAAGCCAGTCCTATCCCCAAGCTAGCCAGTGCCAAGACATGAACGTAGAAGTAGACAGAAGACCAGTACCGGAGTGTGTCATCCACGGACAGCAACACAAAGGGCACGAAGAAGTACTCAAAGACACGCATCTTCAGGAACCAGTGCACCCAATACCAGGCTTTCTGGCCCCTGAGGGTCAGCCGCCCAAACAGGGCCGACTCCAAGCAGAACTCAGCAGCCAGACACAGTGGCATCGTCAGGAAGCTGAGATAGTAGCCGGGCTGGAGGCCGTGCCAGTAGGCGCTCAGCAGCAAGGTCCAAGTGATCCTGGGGAAGATGGCGGGAATCAGGATTCCAGAGGCAAGAGCCGAGCCTCCGTTGTCCTCCAGACCCAGAGGACCACGCCCAGGCATGCATTTCTCACCCAAATCCAAGTCTCTTCTCTCACACCAAGAGTTTAGGTCCGTAAACTCTTTGCTCTTACTCAGGAGTTCAGGCCTAAGTCCTCCTCCTCTAGGCCACAGTCCACCTGTCCTAGGACACCAGGAAGGCCCCAGCCCTCTTCTATAAGCCCAGGGAGCCACGCAGGATCCCAAATCCCTGCCCTGCTTCCCTCAGTCCTGGGTGCTCAGGCCCCTAGGGATCCAGGCCGGGCCTCCACGCTGAGACCCAGGAGTTCACACAGTCAGATCTGCCCCCCAGGCTCAGGAGTCCAGGCGCCAGCCCTCCTTCCTCAGACCCAGCAATCCACAGCTCTAAACTCTCATCCCTCACAACCAGCAGTCCTTTTTCCTAAGTCCTCAGTCTGAGGAGGCACTGAGTCCTGTCTACTTCAAGGATTCAGAAGCCACTAGTCCCCTAAACAGACGCCACAAAACTGAGCAGGGCTCTCTCCTCCTAGAAGGGCCTGAAGTCTCATATTCCACAGCCCTTTGTCCCTCAGGCCCAAAAATTTAAATTCTTTCAACCAGGGATTTTCAAAGTTCAGTCCCTGGTCTGGCATCAGGGTCACCTGAGGGCTCATTAGAATATGAAGTGCTGGGCTCCCCTCACTGGTATCAGACACCCAGGCACAGAGCCCGCAGGATGCCTCATGTGACAAATCCTTGGGCAATGCCTAGAACCATGGCTCTGCCCAAGACCCTGAAGCCCAGATACTGGCCATTTCTGTCTCTCTCCCCCCACAAGGCCCAGAACTGCCGCCTCTCAGCTCTGGTTAATCAGAAAGACAAAGGCTTCTGCATCTGCCTTGGGAAACTAGGAGTCTTGAGCCACCCATCTCTGTATAATCCAAGACCTGCCTTCCTTACTGGCAGAGGGCTTGCCTGACATAAGTGAGGCCCCAGGGTTCAAGCCCTATCAAACCCTACCCAACCTCTCTGCTGTGTCTGTCTGTCTGTCTGTCTGTCTGTGTCTGTCTGTCTGTGTGTCTCCCCACCACCCCTCTGCAGGACCTCAAAAGTCCTTGTAATCTGTAAATCTCCTGTCTTCTGGGAATCCAGCTCTCTCTTGAGCACGTGAACCTGGGATCCGAGCTGCTTTTGCTTTAGGGAATCAGGAGTGCAATTCTGACCAGCCGTGTCTTCCCCTTCTCTGAAGACCCAGAGGTTGGTCACCTCTATTACGGACCCCAGACATCGAGTTCTCTGGCTTCCCAAACTAAAATGCAGGCTCTGAGCCCTCTGCGCAAGAGACACAGAAGTCACTCTCCATCTCATCTTGTGCGACTGTCAGTGGCTTGCCACAGCTGTGTCCTTAGGTAGTTCCTTTGCACCTGTGGGTTTGTCCCTCTGGCATAACTAAAGGCCTGAGGTACAAAAAGACTCTCATGAAAGAATAAGGCTTGCTGCACCATCCTCAGTGGGGTGAGGTAAACAAAAGCATCGAACCCTGTGCCTTGCAGGATGCTGATGAGAAGCCCTGGCCCTCCCTGGCTGCCAGCACCACCTCCCAGTTAGGACAAAAAGCACATCCTGGGGCTGGTGCGTGGCCCCAGGCTGTGGGGTTTGGCTGTCCAGGTGAAGACCCTAGGTTAGAACAGGAGGATAAAGGTCTCCATACGTGGCCACACAAATCTGCCCTGGAATTTAATAAATCACTACCAGCTGAGAGCTACTGAATTAAACATCAGGGTGCTGGGCCTTCACCGGATCCCCAGCTCCAGCTACACAAAGCCTGAGGTCTCACAGGTGTGCACCAACTTCTGCATAAAGCTACAGAATCACAGAGCCATCTGCCTACACCAGGGGTCCAGCTGCAGTCCGAGGAAGGAGTCAGAACCCAAGCCTGGCTCTTCGCCCTCCCTCTTCCCAGACCACCTGTGTGCGCTATCCCCAGCACCCCAAGCTGGGAGTCATGCTCTGTGCCGCCTCTCAGCACCTAGGTGCAGCGCACTCGCACCCCAGCTCTGCTCCCAAATCTGGCTGCTGCTGGACCACTGCACCCTACTGAGGAGTCCAAGTGTTCGTCGCCGCTTCCTACTTAGATACCCCAAAGGCCTAGGGAGCTAAGATGGACTTACTCCATTTCACCCGTCTGTTCTCTCCTCTGCTCTTTTTTTTTTTTTTTTTTTTTTTGTGGAACCGGGGATCGAACTCAGGACCTTGCACTTCCCAGGCAGGCACTTGTGCCCCTGAGCTATCTCCCCAGCCCCTCTCCTCTGCTTTTATTGCACTGTCCACAGAAGCCAATCCAGGGCCTTATGCATTTAACATGGGGATAGTTTAAGTTCCCACCTCTAGTGACTGTAAAAACTAACCATGCCTAGTGTTCTCTCTACCCAAGAAACACTGGAAGAGCCAAGAATGGCGAGGCACATCTGTAATACCAGCGCTTGGGGCACTGAAGCGGGAAGACTGCTGAGAGCTCAAGGCTACCCTGGGCTGCATAGTGAGTTCAAGGCCAGCCAGAACAACGTAGTGAGTGTGTGTGTGTGTGTGTGTGTGTGTGTCTGTGTGTGTCTCTCTCCTTTGGCACAGTGGCACATAACTATAATTCCACCTAGTTAGAAGGTTGAGCAAGAGGATCACACGTTCAAGGCCCGCCTGGATAACTTTTACATTGTTTCAAAATAAGAAGGGCTGGGCATGCAGTCCCGTGGCAGCAGCTTCCAGGCTCAGTGCCCAGCGAGATGGAGGGTAGGAAGCACTAGGTAAGCAACGCACCAAATCGGAGGAATAAAAGACCATCTAAGCCAATAGCGAAGAATCATGGTTCAGGGGTGCGCCTCCCACACTGCACCTCTCTAAACCCTGGTTCTCGGCCTGTGAATCAGGTCATCCGTAGGGCTTGGTTGCAGAAAGCAAGAAGTCAACCCGTTCTCAAACTGCAGAACCAAACTTCTGGACAGTTTAGCTAGTCGGGCCACAAGAACCACTACCTTCCAACTCTGTTAAAAGCGGAAGACCTTGAATGAAAACTTTCACAAGGCTTTGGGGCAGGGACACCGTGGACTCTGGGGACATGCATGCCTGTGCCAACCCAATGGCCAGGGCTCCCTCACCTCAGGATGTGGGAGCGAGTCGGTGCGCTCTCGTAGATGTACTGCCCCATCCACCACTGCACTGTCATGTTCCAGTTCCGAATGCTCTCCCGCATGGTCATGCAGAAGTCTACGTTGTAGCAGTCGATGTTGCGGATGGTCTCATAGTCGTACTCCAGGGCAGCCGCCTTCTCCAGACTGGGGGTGGGGACGAGGGCGGGGACAGACATGTAGCTCAGCCAGGCCCCTCCCACGCCTGCTGCTGTCCCAGCCCCGAAACTAACTAAGGCGCCATTCTGGCCAGGTAATGGCACCTGGGCTGGCAGTTGCCAGGGCGCAGGGAAGGAAGGCCGGGGGAGCAAGGTGGGAGGGTGGGGCACCGTTGGCTAGCGGTGCGCTTCTCTGCGTGGTAACTGGTGGGCCGCCATGGCCGCAGACAGCCTGGAGAGGTGCGGCGGCTAAGCTGCGAGTCCTTTAGCAACCAAGCTCAGCGTACTCACGGAGCCTACCAAGTATGGCCCCTTCTGAGCCTTGGGACAGTGCGGTTGCTAGGGAAGCATCGTCCCAAAGGAGGCGGTTGCTAAGGAGATATTCTAGGCCTGAGATCCAATGATGTCTTCCTGTGCACAAAAAGTTCCTTAGCAGTAGGGCTTAGGCAGTTTGGAAAAAATTGCAGGAAGAACCTTTTGTCTTGGTCCCTACGATCATTCAGGAAGTGTCACATTCCGAAACACAGAGGCTTCCAGGTCACTGATAGCAACAATCCCAGCCAAAGATAATATCCACCTGAGCCCTCAGTGACTTCCAATGATAAGTGGAAATGGGCCTGGTAGGTCCAGAAAGCCTTTGTTGGCCTTTGTTGCCTGCCCAACTTCCCTGGGGGACATCATCTCTAGCAGCTGGGGGTCTCCCCCCGGTTAAGAGGGCAGTGAGTGCCACTACCCCACAACAGGATGGCAGTTTGTGCCCACAAAGAGTAACATATCACTCAGCACATTTGGTGGCCCTACCCATGTTCCCCACTGCCCTCCCTGCTGGGGACATGGCCAGCCTAGCAGGGCCAGTCCTTGGTGGCAGGGCCTGATGTCTTGTAAGACCTCCCTCCCTTCACCTGACCTGCTGGGGGGTGGGCATTGGAGTGTGGGGCCGCCCCCAGCCCGGGCCTTGGCGGCCACAGGGTAGGCCCCAAAGCCGGCAGCCATGCAGTTGCACTCAGCAATAGTCCAGGCCACGGAGATACGCATGCGGAAGGCAAAGAAGGCTGGGATCAAGTAGAAGAGGCGGGTGGGCAGTGGACGGGCGTAGAAGGCATCCTCACGCATGGCCTCCAACGGGAAGAGACGGGAAAACAGCTCAAAGAGCAGGAACAAAGGCAGGGCCAGCCGGGCCCTGCGGAGCAGGGGCCGCAGGCTGGGCACGGCCTCTGGGAAGGGCTGCTCCAGCCAATCCAGGTAGGTGCGGTAGCGGAAGAACGGGCCTACGGAGACAGAAGGGACAGGTGGTCAGAGGCAAGTGTGAGGGGGGGGGG
>PVJA010050954.1:0-13041 GCA_004027025.1 Myocastor coypus | reverse complement strand
CAGCATGTGGTGCCAGGGATCGAACCACGGTCCCTGAAGCCGCCCAAGCTTTCCCAAGCAGGAGCTTAGACCACTGAGCCATCCCGCCGGACCCCCAGGTAGGCACTTATGCTATGGAGCTATCTCCCCAACCCCTGAAAATGTAATTATCTTAAATCCTAAGAAACATGAGAAGCCCCGAGAAACCTATCACCTCACACACCTCTGAACATTGGGAGTGTCTCAGGGAGTGATCTGTGAATCTTTTTTATGCACTTGGTCTCTTGGTAAAGCTCACTCACACTCATTCTCTTGAGACTAAATAGTGAGAATTCCAAATTGCTATTTCAAACCCCAAATACTGTCCTGAGCTGTACATTTGACTGTAATATATCCATCTTACAGATCTACTTACTCATTCAACATTTGCCTCAAACTCCCAGAATTGAGCTCCAGATACTCTCAAAACAAGACTGAGTCTCATCTTCCCTATCTCAGAAAACTGTCACTGCCTTCGATCCCTGGCACCACATGCTGCGCCAGTCCTGCCCTGAGGGCAAGCTGAGCCAGCCATAAAAATAAATAAAGTTCTGAAACAAGGAAAAAAAATGTAAAATAATATTTAAAAAAATCTGTTGTCTCTCTTCAAAATACATAGGGCTGGGCAGATAGCACAGGGGACTAAAGCACCTGCTTAGGCAGATGCAGGGGCCAGGCTTTTATCTGTGTCATGCCATCCCAGCCTAACCCCTGGGGGCATGCTGACATGGCAAATGAGACTGGGCATAGTGGTGCCTGCCTATAATCCCAATGCTTGGGAGGCTCAAAACAGGAGGATCACTATGAGTCCAATCTGTGTAGTGTGACCCAGTACCCAGTAGACCCTGTACTTTTTTTTTTTTTTTTTTTTTTTTTTTGGAGACAGGGTCTCACTACACAGTTCAGGCTGGCCTTGAGCTCACTTTTGCAGCCCAGGCTGGTCTCCAACTCGCACCGATCCTCCTGCCTCAGCCTCCGAAGTGCTGGCATTACAGGTGTGTGCCACATCTCCCAGCTCACTAATTACGTTTAAAAAAGAAAAAAAGACCGCATATCACTTGCTATCATTTAGCCCATCATCTCCCATTTGGATTACCATAAGAACCTCCTGGCTTTGGCCTTTGACCCACTTCTATTCTCAATGTGACAGTCAGTGATTCCACTAAAACATATATTCAAGTGTTTACTCAATAAATACATATATTACTACTTGCCCAGACCTATAATACTTTTTTTTTTTTTTTTTTGTCTTTTTGAGACAGAGTCTCACTATGCAGTTGAGGCTGGCCTTGAGCTCACTTTTGTAGCCCAGGCTGGTCTCGAACTCGCAGCAATCCTCCTGCCTCAGCCTCCCGAGTGCTGGGATTATAGGTATGAGCCACCATGCCCGGCTCCAGACCTATAATACTTTTATAGATGAGAAAACTAAAGCACTGACCCAAGTGGTTGCTTTTTGTTTGCTTGCTTTTTGTTTTGGCTACTGGGAATTGAACTCAGGATCCTGCACTTGCCAGGCAGGTACATGTGTCACTGAACTACATCCCTAGGCCCCCCATGTAAGTGGGGTGTGGGGGGTGGCAGTAACAGGATCCAAACAAGGAAAATAGATGCTCTGCAATGGATGTCAACCTTAGCAGCTTATTAAAATTATCTGAAACTTTCTGAAGATCCTGTTGTGTGAGATTGCCTGATGGTACTTGTTAAACTAATTAAAGTGAAAACTCAGGCTGGCCAAATAGCTCAGTGGATTAAAGTGCATGCAAGCAGGTGCAGGGGCTGGGAGTTCGATTCCCAGGCCTGCTGTGCTGGCCCCACCCCCAATGTGGCATGTGCCTGCAATCCCAGCTCTTGGGAGACTATAAACAGACAGATCACTACAAGTCCAACCTAGTAGTGACACCCTGAACACCCTATAGACCCTTCCCTAAAACTACAAAAAAAGTAAAAAATAAAGCAGAAACTCTGAAATGGTATCGGTGCATTAGTATTTTTTAAAAGCTCCCCAGATAATTCCAGTATCCAGTCAAGGTTAAGAACCATTATTTCATCATGATTCCATCCCATTCAGCCCTCGCAAAGGCCTATGTGCCTTGCTGTCCTTCTCAGTCCATCCCAATCCCAAGCCCCTTCCTTCCCCGATCCGGCTGGCCACTTGGCCTCATGAGACAACTCCTCACTCAAGGTCTTTTAACTCAACGGTCACTTTTTCTAGCGAAGCAATCTCTAAGATCTTATCTAAAATCACATGTTCTCCAAACTAGTCCACTATATTTCCCCTTTCTCTTCCTTGTTTCATGCTTTTCTTTAGCATTTATCAATATATAAGAAATGATACAGGGGCAGGGGAGAGTTCTGTGGCACTAGTGTCCGTCTAGCAAGTGCAAGGTCATGAATTTGAACCACAGTCCTGCAAAAAAAGAAAAAAGAAAGAAAAGAAATGATACAGTTCAGTATTTACCTGTTTCCCCACATTGGAATCTAGGAAACATGACAGCAGGGAATTGTTTTATGTTAGTCACTGCGTTTTTTCCAATGTCTAAAACAGTGGGTATATCCAAGGCACTCAAAACTATTTGCAGAATGAATTATTAAGTAGCCCATAACTATTACATCAAATATTAATGTTGAGGTTTCCCAACAAAAAGCTGTTTTTTCATCATCAAAAAAGAAAGCATTTAGCAGATTTAATTAGTTTACATGATGGAAAGAAAGAAGACCACACTAGGGTCTGAACCCAGGGCCTTCATCTGAGTTATACCCCCAATCCTTTGTTCATTTTTTATTTTGAATTAGGGTCTGCTATGCTGCCAAAATGCCCAAACTGATCTCAAATTTGCAATCTTCCTGCCTCAGTGCCTCCAGACTGCCGAAACTGCAGATGTGGGACAATACATCAGCTAAACACTATTATTTCTGTTTGTATGTGTATTCTTAGTAAAGCTTTTGCAAAGAAAAAAATGAGATAAGATTGTATTATTATCTCTGCAAATTAGTTCTTTAGATTACTTATACTCTATAGCAGTGGTTCTCAATACAGTTCGAGTTCCTCATGTTGCAGTGACCCCGAACCAAAAAATAATTTTGGTGGCTACTTCGAAACTGTAATTTTGCTAGTTATGATTCGGAATGTAAATACCTGATGTGCATTATATATTCGTTTGACCCCTGCTGGGGTCGCGACCCACAGGTTGAGAACTGCTGCTCTGTAGTATGGATTTTTACAAAAATCAGTCATAAATTACTAGGAAGTAAATTTTAAAAATCAGGGAGAAGGGCTGGCGAGATGGCTCAACAGTCTGAAAATTGTTGCTTAAGCAAATTTAGGCAACCACAAGGACCACGGTTCCATCCCTGGCACCACATGCTGCACCAGCCCTACCCCCATGGCAGGCTGAGCCGGCCATAATATAACAAATAAATGAATAAGTAAAAATAAAAATAAATCAGGGAGACAGAGAAATACAGAAACAGGGCCAGTGAGACAGCTCAGTGGTCTAAAGCACCTGCTTAGGCAAGCTTAGGCAACCCCAGGGATCACAGTACAATCACCGGCACCACATGCTACGCCAGTCCCACCCCCATGGCAGACTGCGCCAGCCATAACATAAATAAATAAATAAAGTTTAAAAGACAGCCATTATTTAAAAAAGAAAGAAATACAGAAACAGTGGTAAAAATTACATTCTGCACAGTGAGACTTCTTCAAGCTCATAGGACTCTATATTGTTCATTAGGTATTTGGACCTAATTCACTTGCCCCAGAATTTGATAAATAGCTGAAGAGATAAAGTCATCCCTTCTTACCCACAAGGATTGCTTCTGAGATTCCCAGATACCAAAATGCTCAAGTCCCTTATATAAAATGGCATAGTTTACAAATTAACCTATGTACATCCTCCCTATACTATAAAGTATCTTTAGATTATAGCACCTAATACAACACAAAAGCTGTTATTAGGTGTTCATAAGAGAAAAGCCTGTTTAGGGGGCTGGGGAGATAGTTCAGTGGAATAAGCGCTTGCCTGGCAACTGCAGGGTCCTGAGTTCAATCCCTGGTTCTGAAAAAAAAAAAAAAAAAAAGGAAAGAAAAAGGCTGGGGCCAGTGAGATAGCTCAGCGGTCTAAAGTGCCTGCTTGGAGAAACTCTGGCAACTGCAGAGACTGGGGTTTGATCCCTGGCAACACATGCAGCACCAGACCAACCCCCAACACAAGCTAAGCCAGCCATAACAAATAAAATTTTAGAAAAAGAAAAAGAATCCGGGCGTGGTGGCGCACGCCTGTAATCCCAGCACTCGGGAGGCTGAGGCAGGAGGATCGGTGCGAGTTCGAGACCAGCCTGGGCTACAAAAGTGAGCTCAGGACCAGCCTCAACTGCATAGCCAGACCCTGTCTCAAAAAGACAAAAAAAAAAAAAGAATTTTTTTTTTTTAATTCTTATTTCAGAACCTTTGTTCATTCACTCATTTTTATGGCCAGCTCAGCCCACACTGAGGGCAGGGCTGGCGCAGCATGTGGTGCCAGGGATCGAACCACAGTCCCCGAAGCCACCCAAGCCTTCAAAGCAGGCGCTTTAGACCACTGAGCCATCCCGTTGGGCCCCAAGAAATTCTTTCAAAAAGAAAAAAGGCTGTCTATGTTCAATACAGATGAATTTTCTTTCCAAATATTTTCAATCTGTGGTTGGCTGAATCTGAAGATACATGGGCAGACTGTATAAGAATTAACTTAGGGGCCTGGCAGGATGGCTCAGTGGTCTAAAGCACCTGCTTAGGAAAGCTTGGGCGGCTGCAGGGACCACGGTTTGATCCCCAGCACCACATGCTGCGCCAACCCTGACCTCAGGGCAGGCTGAGCCGGCCATAAAAATAAATAAACAAACAAAAGCTCTGAAAGAAGAAAAAAATAAAATTAAATTTAAAAAAAAAAGAATTAACTTAGAAGTCAGGCATGGCTTCCTTACCTCCCTGTCACACATATACCTCAATTCTCTGACACCTCATCATCACCTTACCATCCTTGCTCTCTACAGATCCAGTGGACAGAACAGCGAAGTATTAGAAGTCTTCCAAGTTTTCAGAGAAAACGTGGAAAGGAAAGAGGCATATGGAAAATAGGATAAGGCCTGCAGGAGGAATTATGCACCAAGATCTAAGTGCCCAGAAAAGAAGAGATTGAGAACTGGGAAGATAAATGCTTGCCTGGCAAGGGGCAAGGTCCTTAGTTTAATCTCTGGTACTGCAGAGAGAGAGAGAGAGAGAGAGAGAGAGAGAGAGAGAGAAAGAGAAACAGTCAGCCAGCCAGCAATAGAGATAGAGACAACTCACTCTGCAGTCCAACGTCTAGACAAACAGAACTATGAGAAATGGCAAGACACAGAAAGAGGGGTAAACTTAAGTGGCAGGCATGCCACCATCTGACATCAGAAGGAAGTGAGATTAAGTGGAAACTGCAAAGTACCTGGACTCAAGTAGTTTTGTAATAAAAAAAAAAAAGATCCTCACCCCAACTCACCCCCCCAAAACACTCACAGGAACAAGCAGGCAAGGGTATAGGTTGGTTTGCTTTGGCAACAGAATTTTACATGCAGCCAACTACAAAGTAGGGCAACTTCAGAAAGATCTCACAAAAAATGTCAGTTTCACAGCTTATCAGCGGACATCAACGGTTTACCACTGCAAAAGTTGACTTTAGAAAAACCACATAAGAAATACCTGCTATAGAGCCAGGCATGTTGGCACACGCCTATAATCCCAGCACTTGGGAGGCCGAAGCAGGATGATGAGTGCAAGTTGGAGACCAGCCTGGGCTACAAAAGTGAGCTCAAGGCCAGCCTGAACTGCTGCATAGTGAGACCCTGTCTCAAAAAGACAAAAAAAGACAAGACAGACAGACAGACAGAGAGGAAAGAAGGAAGGAAGGAAGGAAGGAAGGAAGGAAGGAAGGAAGGAAAAGGAAAAAAAAAGAAATACCTCCCTTTTTCCATCTCGCTAGTCTCTGTCCATGTAGATTCCACAAGAGAAAAATAAAAGAGGTATCTTAAGATCATACCCCAATCGGGGCCCAGTGGGATGGCTCAGTGGTCTAAAGCGCCTGCTTGGGAAAGCTTGGACGGCTTCAGGGACCACGGTTCAATCCCCAGCACCACGTGCTGTGCCAGCCCTGCCCTCAGGGCGGGCTGAGCCAGCCATAAAAATGAGTGAATAAACAAACAAGGGTTCTGAAATAAGAATAAAAATAATAAATAAATTTAAAAATTCAAAAAAAAAAAAAAAGATCATACCCCAATCCTTTCTAACCCTAAAATAGCTAGCCTATGTGATAAGGGAGAAAAGGAGTTCTACACTGAATATGAGATTAAGGGTTTAAACTGGAATGGATTATACTGGAGGTTTTAATAACTGTAAATGGTAGAAAAGGTATCATTTACCCATGATATCATGAGGCAAAGGGAAGGAGGGGAGAGGGAGATGCTGCAAAGCATAGTTAGAAACAGTGAAACATGAAAATTAAAGCTATTTTATTTGTTCTCACCAAGCTTTAATTGATCAATAACTTAATGATACATGGAACTGCATTACCACCTTTAGAAATGAGAAGGAATATCTGACATGGAAACTCTCAGCGAGGATTTACTGTGCTGAGTTAGAAGCTATTCTAGAAGTCCTCTGAAATCACTTGCAACTCAAATTCCTATAACTATCTTCTCTTCAAGAGGTTAAGTTGAATCCAGAATCTAGAACTTAAAACTCCTAAAAGGTTGGGTAACCTAAAGGGGTAAAACTACAACTTTCTGAAGAATAAATCTCATACTGACAAATTTGATAGGAGTTTCATTTGGAAACAATAATTTAAAACATACTCAATTTTTAAAAATCTTAAATGACTAATTTTCAACAAGCCTTCCAGTTCAAAGGAAAGTATGATGGGGCCAGGGAGATAGCTCCATGGCACAAGTGCCTGCCTGGCAAGTGCAAAGGTTATGAGTTTGAACTCCAGTCCTGCCAAAAAAAAAAAAAAAAAGCAAGCTTCATATGAAGTCCCCAAAATACTATCTTACTGAACCAAAGGTAGTCACACCACTTAATAAACAACAAATGCTTGCTAAATAACTTCTATAAATTACAAACTCACACATTTTATCACATAGTACCTACAAAGAACAAAATATTACTTAGTGTTAAATGATTTGTTTTCCTTTTTCAGTCGGGTTTTTACTATGCAGTTCAGGCAGGCCTTGAATTCACTTTGCAGCCCACACTGGCCCCAAATTTGCAGCAATCCTCCTGTTTCAGTCTCCAGAGTGCTGGGACTACTGGCAGCACCACCACATCCAGCCACGGTTAAATGATTTAAAGTTATTCTTTAAATGTAGTAAGATTCCACTGGTATCATAAATACCAACAAGGAGTTTCATTTTTACATAAAAACTTCATGTAAATATGCAATTAAGCATTATAGTTATGCATCTAAAGTTACTGAAAGTTTCTGCCCCATAAAATTCTTTCAGATACTATATCAACAAATTTTTAATTCTTGTCTGCTTATAGATGGTTAAAAAACCTAAAACTATATTTTCATATTTATCTCCTACAAAATCTACTTTGCAGGGGCCTGGCGGGATGGCTCAGTGGTCTAAAGCGCCTGCTTGGGAAAGCTTGGGCGGCTTCAGGGACCGCGGTTCAATCCCCGGCACCACATGCTACGCCAGCCCTGCCCTTGGGGTGGGCTGAGCCGGCCATAAAAATGAGTGAATAAACAAACAAAGGTTCTGAAACAAGAAAAAAATAAATAAATAAAATTAAATAAAAGGAAAAAAAAAAAAAAAGAAAGCGTTTAAAAAAAAAAATCTACTTTGCAGTATCTTGGAGGATCTAAAACGCAAGAAGGGCCAGAGAGATAGTTCAGGGGCACAAGTGCCTGCCTGGCAAGTGCAAGTGCAAGGTCATGAGTTTGAACCCCGTTCCCACAAACAAACACACACACACACACACACACACACACACACACACACACACACACACACACAAGAAATCTTTAAGTTTAATACAAAGTTTAGGAGTTCAATCCCCAGTGTACCATGTTCACCCTGCCCCTGGGGTAAGCTGGGACAGTAATATGAGACGGGGCGTAGTGGCGCATGCCTATAATCTCAGCTTTGGAAGGCTGAAAACAGGAGGTGAAACCCTGTAGACCTTGTACTAAATATATTTTTTTTAAAAAATAAATAAGTAGGGCCGGGCGTGGTGGCGCACGCCTGTAATCCCAGCACTCGGGAGGCTGAGGCAGGAGGATTGGTGCAAGTTCGAGACCAGCCTGGCTACAAAAGTGAGCTCAAGGCCAGCCTGAACTGCACCGCGAGACCTTGTCTCAAAAAGACAAAAAATAAATAAATAAATAAAAATAAAAATAAATAAGTAAATGAGATAAAGTTTAAATATTACTAAAAGTAACTATTCAAGCAAGTAAAAAGTTAAATTATGCATTAGAATCAAATGAGAGGTGGGAGCTACTGTTAGTACTTTCTAACAAAAGCAAAGTGCAACTATTGCCATGTCTGAAAAATTAATTCTATGAGAAAACTATCTTCTTCATTCTTACATGGTAGAGATACTTAAACAAGAGCAAGAACAGAAAGCAATATATTGCCGGGCGTGGTGGCGCACGCCTGTAATCCCAGCACTCCGGAGGCTGAGGCAGGAGGATCGCTGTGAGTTCGAGACCAGCCTGGGCTACAAAAGTGAGCTCAAGGCCAGCCTGAACTGCACAGTGAGACCCTGTCTCAAAAAGTCAAAATAAAATAAAAAATAAAAAATAAAAAATAAAAAGAAAGCAATATATCAACGTCAAAGTGACTTAAATTAGGCTAACAAGTTACTCCAAAGATTTCATTTTTTTAAATTTTTTTTTCTCTTTTTTTATTATTTATTTATTTATTTTTGAGACAGGGTCTCACTATGCAGTTCATGCTGGCTTTGAGCTCACTTTTGTAGCCCAGGCTGGTCTCGAACTCACATTGATCCTCCTGCCTCAGCCTCCCAAGTGTTGGGATTACAGGCATGCGCCACCACACTCAGCCCGATTTCATTTTGAGTTATAAACTATACAGTGAAAATAAATGGAATCTGCAGTGTAACTGTAAGGAACTTTCAGGTTTAGGTCAGAAAGTCACTTTCTCAAAAACGCTATTATATGTTTTTAGGACAAAAATTCTTATTAAAATGTTTCCACTTGGGGCCCAGTGGGATGGCTCAGTGGTCTAAAGCACCTGCTTGGGAAAGCTCGGGCGGCTGTAGGGACCACAGTTCGATCCCCGGCACCACATGCTGCGCCAGCCCTGCCCTCAGGACGGGCTGAACCGGCCATAAAAGTGAGTGAATAAAAACAAAGGTTCTGAAACAAGAAAAAAATAAATGAAATAAAAAAATAAAATAAAATGTTTCCACTTTTTCCAACAACCTTCCTATTAGTTCTTCAACAATATGTTATATGTCATCAACCAACACTTGAATATTCCCCACAGTGACTTAAAAAGAAAAGATCCCAATGCTATTCTTAACATCCTTAAATACTTCTAAAAAGGTCCTTCCAGCTTATGAACTCACAGCAGTTTCCTCACAATTGTATACTTATCCTGTTTCACTGTCTCTCCTAGTCTATGACATAGTCAAACTTACACACCACTTCTATTTTCTATTTTTGCTATATTGGTAAAACTGGAATAAAAAAAGATACAAACCTGCAACTTAAAGCAACAATAAAACTAATGTCAAGACAAAATGAGAAAGCAACATCCATGTCACATCTTATTGTGGCAAAAGTTATCCACTGCTTATCCCAAAGGATAAATTCAGTCATGTAAAATATACAGTACCTTAACACAAATATATTCTTTGAGAATCTGTTCATGGAAACTGTACAATCTGTAGCACTATAAAATAAACTATTAAATTTTGCAAAGCTTAATTTTTTTTTTTTTTTTTTTAATGTATCAGCATTCTCAAGTGTGGTTTCCCATGAGAAGGTCTGGCTAAAGTAATGAATACTTATTTGGGGGAATATTTTGCAACATGCAAACTTATTTAGGGAAATATTTTGCAACACAAGCATGTGAATATGAAAAATTACTAGTATGAAAATAAGCGCTTTAATCAGAATAAATCTTATTTTTTAAAAAAACAGTTCTTCAGATTGTAACAAAATTTTCAAAAATTATTTCTTGGCAAAGTTTCTCTCCAAATCATTTAACACTCAAATTTTGCTATAAATTTTTTCCATAGTATTAAACATAGAAAGCATCAAGTGGCTACTTGAAGAATAAAAGCAGGTTAACTCAGTTCTAAGATAAACGACTATGATATAAACCTCACAGTGTGCTATTTGTTCCAGTCATTAAACACACAGGAAATAAGGTTTTCTACTTAGAAAACTAATTCACAAGTGGCAACTACTTCATTAAATCAAAGAAAATCTTACTAAAATAGAAACAAGTCAAGTGCAGGATTGGAAGGTGAAACAAAAGAAGAAAATGATATAAAGTGTCTAAATATCTGCTCTTTAAACCTCTTCTCAGACCTCCCCCAACATAGCAATCGAGTTTTTCATTACTCATACGAGCCATGGTAGATGCTCGCAGCGTGGTTTTGCATAGCTAAAATTCTACCCGAGTTGTAAACACCTTCCCTAGCCAGACTACTTCCATTAGGACAACACTACTTCAGGAGGGTCCATAGAAAGCACTTGGAGGAAACCGCAAGCCACCCAGACTGCCCCTTGAGCCGGGCTCGGTAGCTGGCCTCGAAGCCACAAGCTCTGCTCTCCTCCCGGTCCACTGCGTGACCCCAGGCGAGTCCCCGTCGACTCTCCCACCGGCCATCCGCACTACCAAGGTGCGAAGGTCAACCACGAAGGCTTCGGGAACTCCGGCTGGCGCAATCTTGACGTGAAGCCGCGCTGAAAGCTGAAGAAGGATGCCCGACGCCACTAGCCCCGGGCGGAGGGCCCGGAGCGGTTCCACCCCGACAGGCTTCGCCACCGGGAATCCCCGACAGACAGCTGCCCGGGCAGAGCGCGGCCAGGGCGCGTGAGGGAGGCGGGGAGGGCGGGAGCCGGGGCGCGTCTACACTTCTCGGCGGGGACGCCGAGGCGCTCCGCGGGCCACAACGCGCGCCTCCCCGCCTCCTCCGCCATCCGCCCCGCAGCTGAGGTTCGAGCCCCGGGAAGCGGCCGCCGCCGCCGCGAGTCTGCACACAGGTGAGCCGGCTCGCAGCCCCGCCAGGTGCGGCGCAGGGAGGGGGCGCGGCCCCGCACTCCCGGCTCCTCAGCGGACTCGCAGGCGCCTCCCGCTCCCCACCGCCGGCGTGGCGCTCCGGGAGCCCCGCCGCCGCCTCGCACCCGGCCTAGCCACCACCTCCCCCCGCTTCAGCGCAGCCACGCGCTACACACCCTACTTTACCGGGGACTCAGTCCGGGGCACCCGCGGCACCGCCGCCACGGCTCCCACAGGCACTCAGCTGCCGGGAGCGGCGCCCACGACGGCCCGCCCGCGCACTGCGCACGCGCATCACACCGCCTCAGCCCGCAGACAGCGACTGAGATTCCGGAGCAGACCCTCCCAATTTGCGGAGACTACAAGTCCCGGCAGGCCCTGCGCGTGCCCAGCGGTTTGGCGGGACAGAGGTTAGACGTCTTCCTGGTTCTATAGCGCAACCAAGGTGCGCCGGGTGGGCGGGCCGCCCTAGTAGCTCCAGGCCCCTGCGCCGCGGTGTGTCTTGGGACTCGTAGTTCTTGAGAACCACGAGGCTTGACTTGGAGGTGGAACTGCGGGTTCTCTGACGTCATCGCCTTGGAGCTGCGAGACTCAGGGATCTTTAAAAACAGACTTCGTTCCTTTGCAGATAATTTGTTTGCAAGCTGTCGCACAGTTCGTCCAAGAGGCTGCGGTGCGATCAGGAGAACAAATACTTTATAGCTCTGCTTTCCAATTTTTCGCTCGTTAACTAATTCTCCTTAGAAGTGAAACTGTACCTCCCACTTGGGTATTAATGGAACAAGAGACTAAGAAAAACTTAAGGAGGAGTAGCCCAAAGTCTTTCAGTACAGATGTATTCTCATAAATATTTACAACTGTTTAACGTAATTGTTGGGCACTTACAATGTGCAAAGCACCTGTCTTCTTGGAGCCTGCGTTTGGTAAGGGGAGCAAGATGATCACAGAGTTGGAGGTAGAAAGGTTGAGCCCAGGGCTGTCGCCCTAAGTTGCCCAGGATGGGCTCGAACTTGCGATCCTCCTGCTTCAGCCTACACAGACTCTTGACAGGTCTTAAAGCAAAGATGGAGCTACAAGTTCCAGAGGGCGTTTCAGGGGAGGCTTCTTCAGAGAGATCAGCCATGGAAAATCAGCTGAGGCAGTGATAGTAAAGCTTAAATCTGAATGAGAAATATTCAGACATGCAAAGGGTTGGCAAAGAATTACTTACCACACCTTTTACAGTGCACAGCATATCCTACTCTTAATAAGTATTTATTCCTTTTGTGTCTTTCCTTTTCTCTCCCTGCACAGCCCTAGGTCACATACTTCTCCCTTCAGAATCTTTTATCGGCATCTTTCAGAGCATCCTTCCTACGTGAGGATGAATGCAGGATACCCAATGTCCTGAGACAGGACGTGCTGTTCTCTCAGATGAATAAGCTGATGGAATCAGCTGCGCAGAATCTATGAAACTCCACGGAATGTTCTGCTGCGGGCTCTCCAGCTGCTGACCTTCAGCTGCCTAGGTGATTGCTCTGTTGTTTTGAGAATCCTGAATGCAGAATCCTCTGCATCTTCATTTTCCTTATCTGTATAATAATTGAAAGGGATTGGCCTCCCCAGTCTATAAATTGGCCAGTGTAGATTGTTTCTTTTGATGCGTGTGGTAGATTTTGTTGGCTTAACTGAATGTGTGGCTGCCATTTAAAAATAAAAAAGTTTTCACATATATATAATATATATATTATATATATATATTATATATATATATAT
>PVJA010050953.1:0-13031 GCA_004027025.1 Myocastor coypus | reverse complement strand
GACATGTTATTTCCTCCATCTTCCTGGAAACAGCCATGCAAAAGGAGAAGGCCTATAAAGAAGAAAGGAGGGAAACTGGAAAGTGCTCCCACTTCGTTCATGCTGTTCCCTCTTTCTCTTCTTTCTGTCTGTCCATCCACATCCACATGGGCCTTCTGGATTCGACCTGTGGCACCTTTCTCCTGCTTATCATGTGTGCCTCTTAGCTCCCAGACACACCTCTCCTACATGCTGGGCACACCACGCAGCTCCAAAGAGAGACAAAATGAGCAGGCTCAGAAAGGCAGGGGCCTCTCCTCTGCAGGGAGGGTTAGGACACACCCCTGCTTCACCAGGGCCTTTACAGCGGGGCACAGGAAGCCCAACCATGAAAAGACTCCTGCTTACTCTTCACAGCCCAGCACAAGGGTGCCCTCATGCACAAAGCCTAACTCTCCGAGGTAGAATGTCCTGCCCTAACCCAGGACCCCCTAGATCACACAGGACCGAGGCAACTTGCTCTGTGTCCTGGAGTTCACGAGCACTTGGAAGGCCAAATTGAGGCTCCCAGCACAGCTGTGTGGGGTTAGGCAGGAGGCTGGAGCACAAAACGGAGTGCAAGGGGCACCCACCCTACAAGACACGAGCTTCGGCTGAGATGTGTGCGCGGCAGTAAGGGCCTTAACTCCCTGCCTGGGCCTGGGCCCCTCAGCTCCTACAGCTACTTCCTCGTGCCCTGGAGGCCAAAGACGATGCCAGGCAAATGTAGGCAAATCCCAGATGGTCACAGAGGGCAAATGGGGCCACAGAGGGCCAGGGGCCCCTCTCCCTCTCAGGAGTCCTGCAGGTGATCCCCCATGGCGCTGAGGGCCCAGGAAGGGAGGACAGAGCCTCTCCAGATGGTTCTGCTCTGGGTATGACTCTCAGACACTCCTGTGGTCCCTGTCTGAGAGGTAACTTCCCCATGTCCCGACACACATGCTCCTCAGGCCAGAGGGAAGGTCGTGCCCCCTGCCCACGGTTCCTTGCGTCTTCGTCCTAGATGGAGGAGCCTGAAGGCAGAAGGGCTTTAGCGGAGGGCTGCGTCCCCAGGTCTTGGGCCAAGATTGTGCCTCTCTGAGCCCCAAGGGATGGCTGCGTCCCCAGACTCCAGGGCAGGGCTGTGTCATTAGAGCCCAGGACAAAACTATGTATCATTAGAGCTCAGGCTCAGGCCCAGGCCCTGTCTCCCTCACCTCCAAGATCCAGCCATAGCTCCTCATACCCCAGGGCTTGGGACAACAGCGCCAGCTCCTGCGCTGCCCATCCAGCAGCCCTAGGGAAGCCAAGAAGGCATCATCCCCTTTCCTCTCACATCCGCCCACATTCACGTGGAGGTTTAAATTCGTTTAACGAGCCAGCTACAGGAGACACACATCTCTCCGCCACCCCCACTTGGGCTGCCATGGCGATGGGGATCCCAGCAGAGAAAATGTCTGTTCTTTTGGGCTCCCTAACCCCAGGCCTACTCTGGGAGCCAAGAACCAGGCATTGCCTCAACATCCCCTCCAGGATGGGTGTGGAGCAGAAACCCAGTGGCCTGGAGCCGTAACCCCTACTGGCACCGCACCGCCCTGGGCCCAGGCAGGAAGCCAAGGGGAAGACAGATGTAGGGGAAGGAAGGGGCCCGGCCTGGAGGAGGTGGAGGCCCCTCCCTCACAGCCAGAATCTGGGGTCACAGTAGGCAAAGGCCCCAAGCACCCTGTTGGCTGCTTACAGCGCTGCTAGGTCCTGGAAGACCCCCAAGACTGTCCCCAAAGTCAGCCTGGGAGTCAGGAGAGTTAATCCTAGTTTGCCTGTTCTCAACTTCGACCAGGACCAACTGAGAGCTGTTAGCCCATCCAAGAGACTTGTTATTCTGGGGCTGTCACCCCTGAATCTCACAGTGGTAAACGGCCAGGAGTGGGAGGCCCAGCTCCAGTGCTGGCTCCGTGAAGAACCGCCCCTCACGGTCCTCCTCCTCCTCCGCGTTCATCCTTCCCCCGCGGCTCCTTGTCCCCCAGTTCTGGCCTAGGCCCCTCACCTGGGACATCTGTGGCCGCAGGTTGACCTCTCGCAGGTTGATGGCGTGAGGCAGGAGGTTGTTGAGCAGCTGACACAGGAGGACGCCATCGCGAAGGGCCTGCGCCAGCTCGCACACCTGCGCCCCCTCCCAGGTCACGCGGTGGCTGGGCGGCAGCACGCGGCACTGGATGAGCCAGCGGGTACACTGTCGCCACAACTCCATGGCCACCGTCTGTACGGCCCGCCCGCCTGTGCACCCCGGCAGCCTCCACCACCCGTCCGCCCACCCGCCCTCCCGCTCAGGGAGCGACAACTAGGCTACCACTTCCTCTTCTGTGCCTGTAACTGTCGCCCAGAAAAGGGGTGGAGGAGGAGGAGCTGTGGGGTGCAGGGGGAGCATCAACAGCCCTGTCCCGCCCAGTGACCTCTACGCAGTACCTGGCCTCTCTTCCCACCCGGCACAGCCCTGGGCACTAGGGAGCTGGGACCAGAGGGTGACAGGCCAGTGGGACTGCAAGGTGATTCACTGCACTCCTCCTCCTCTGTAACCCACCCAGAATTCTCCTCATTTGTCGCCTTCTCTTCTGCCTTCTGTAGACTGGTCAAGACAGGTCATCCCTAGCCAGGTACCTGGGCTCTACTCTGGTCCTCGTCCCTCACAGTCTTTCCTCCCCAAAGCGCTAGGGGGCGCCTGTGAGCACCGAGTCTCTTCGCTACCCACAGCCTCCTGCGGCTCCCACTTCCTCCAGATAAAAGCTCCAGTCTCCTCTGAGATCCTCGCCCGAACCCCCTCTTCCCTGTCTGCCCCTCTAACCCTTTGCTCTAGCCACCCAAGGCTTCTCGGTCCAGGTTTGACTCTACCCCAGAGCCTTAGCACAAGCCATGCCCTCCACCTTGGGCAACTTCACGGCCGGAGCCCTGTTTGCTTCATGGGAAGTCTTCCCCAGCCCCCATTCCAAACTGCAGTTATTCCTCCTTCTGTTCTATCTTTTCTATACCCCTGCATTAAACCCTGGTTATCAAAGAACAAACCCGATATTTATTATACAGTTGAGCCTCTGTGTCCGTGGTTTCCACATCCTTGGATTCAACCAGCCACAGATCAAAAAATATTCAAGAAAAAAATTGTGTCTGTACTGACTGTACAGACTACAGATTATGTGAAAAAATTATACTTTTTTTTGTCTTTTTGAGACAGGGTGTCGCTATGCAGTTCACGCTGGCCTTGAGCTCACTTTTGTAGCCCAGGCTGGTCTCGAACTGGCATCGATCCTCCTGCCTCAGCCTCCCAAGTGCTGGGATTACAGGCGTGCACCACAACGCCCGGCAAAATTATACTTTTTATACAAGGGACATAAGCAGCCAGAGTTTGGAATCCTCAGGGATCCCCAAACCACTCTACCCCAGTACTGAAGGGCTAAAGAGTGACTACTTTTTTTTTTTTTTTTTTTTCCAGGACTGGGAACTGAATCCAGAACCTTTGCCTTCAGTTACACTCCTTACCTGTTTTATACTGTATTTTTAATTTTTATTTATTTGTTTTATGTTTATTTGTTTGTTTTGCGGGACTGGGGTTTGAACTCACAACCTTGCACTTGCTAGGCAGGCACTTGTGCCATGGAGCTATCTCCCCAGCCCCTTTATACTGTATTTTGAGGCAGAATCTAAGTCATTAAAGTTGCCCAGGCTGGTTTGGAACTTGTGATCCTCCTGCCTCAGCCTCCCACGCTGCTGGGACGACAGGCAAGCAGCACGGCACCAGGTCATCCTTTACCCTCTTTTTAAGAATTTGTCTGTGTTTTATTTTCTCCTGGCCCTGTCCCCACCTAGCCCTTGGCACGTATAGGGGCTCCATAAATATTTCTTGAAGGAATAAATAAATGAAAGCTGCATTGATGCCATCTCTGGCAGTGATCCCAACTCCATCCATTTTTGGTCACAGCCGTGGATTCGACCCAAACGCAAGTCACCAGCCTCCCCCTTGACTGTGATGGCGTTATTCATCAATTCACTAACATTGACTGTCTTCCTAGCCCTTCCCTAAGCGGCCTCTCCCCTTACTGTATTGCTCTGAAAGTCTAAATCGCGCCCCTCCCCCCATCTGACCCAGCTTCCCATCGCAGTTTGTCGAACACCACTAGGAGGCGCTAGACCCCCGCACTGGACAAGAGACCCCGGCCCTCCGACTGCCCAACCTGGAGTCTGTTCTCTACTGGGGAAAGGGAAGAGGTGGGGAACTGAGCCGGGAAACTCCCAGTTTTATAACCCTAGAAGCACCCAGGCTTTTTCATTCCCGAGTACCCTTGGCTTCCCGGTCTTCCATCTCATCTGTAAAATGGATAACGATTCCCCTCACTGGACAGGGAATTAGAGGGCACACCAGGGGCCCGGCAGGATGGCTCAGTGGTCTAAAGTGCCTGCTTAGGAAAGCTTGGGCGGCTGCAGGGACCTCAGTTCGATCCCCCGCACCACATGCTGCGCCAGTCCTGCCCTCAGGGCAGACTGAGCCGGCCATAAACATAAACAAACAAAAGTTCTGAAACAAGAAAATAAAATAAAATAAGATAAAAAATAGAAGGCAGACCAATGCTGGGGACACGGGCTGGATTCCCACGTTCAACCCTCACAAGCCGGGTAAATGCAGGCAGATGGCTTGGCTCCTTGATCTTCAGTTTTCTTCATCTGGGAAATGTGTGTGTGTGTGTGTGTGTGTGTGTGTGTGTGCGTGCGTGTGTGTGCCAGAGAGAGAGAGAAAGAGAGAGAGAAAATAATGCCCACCTCCCCATAGGATAATATCAAGCAAGCAAAACGATCTTGGTATACAATAATCACTCAGTAAAATCTGTTTTTGACTACTTATAATTCCTTCCACTTAGGAAGTCATCGTGTTTTCCCACATGTCTCTCCACAAAACCTGCCCGGTCTCCTTTCCAGGAAACCCAGCTTGACCGTAAGAAGGAAGTGTGCTCTCCTCTATGTCACAGCCACCGCCACCCTTAGCCTACCCGCCCCCTCCCGGAACCCTGGTCCGGGTGCTAAGGACCAACCCCTGTGGCAAGAGCTGAGCCGTTAAACTGAAAATCTTTGTAATTTCTCAATGGGCAGACAGCGCTGAGTGGGCGTGACCGATCGGAGGAGGGCGGAGCCGCGTTCTAAGGGGCGGAGCCACAGGGAGGGAAAGACCGCGGAGTTCCCTAGGAGGCGGGGTCTATGAAGAAGAACAGCTCGAAGGGGCGTGGTTAGTAGCTAAGAAACTTTCCAAGGGGGCGGAGTGAGACCGAGGGGCGGGTGAGAGCGTGGGAGGGTACAGTAGGGGAGGGGATTTCTGGAGGCAGAGTCTCGGTGGGCCTGGGCCGGTGGCTGGGTGTGGCTTCCAGGTAGATAGAGCAGAGCGGTCCTGGCCCAGGACACACTGGCGCTCCGAGCCGCAGATCCTCAAGCCTCTGCCTATTAGCCGTTTCACTGGAGCCCCGCAGGTCCGGATCAGGTGAGTCGGAGACCTTGACAGGTCAAGGGCCGGGGAATTATTGGGGTGGAACCGCAGGTTCGCAAACGGCTTCTGAAGGTTCACCCACGCGGCGGAAGAAGTAGCAAGAGCAAAGGAATCACTGGGTCGCTGTAGGTCACGCGTGTCCCTAAACCTGGGCGCACCTGTGCATGCTCCTCCTAAATGCATTTCCTGTGGACTTGGAAATCCTCCCTGCTCCCTCTTTTGCCTGAGCGACTGCAAATCAGTGCCCCGCCCTCAGGTAAAATCTTTCCAACGTTTCCAGTTCATTGCATTGAGATTAAAATTCAGGAAGCCCCAGTTCCTACGTGATCTTTCCCCCAACCTCACAATCTTCCACTCTTGGCTCCTTGCTGGTTATATACCAGACGCTTAAGCTCCTCAAGAATGTAAAGTGTGAAAAACAAGCTCCACCTCGGGGTTAGTGGTGCACGTGTAACTCCAGCACTATAGGGAGCTGAGGCCGGAGGATCACACATTTGGTCCTAGCGCAGGCAGATAAATACAGCTCGGCCGCACAAAGGCCCTGGGTTCAAATCCCAATGCCAATAAAAGAAGACAGAGAGAGAGAGAGAGAGAGAGAGAGAGAGAGAGAGAGATTATTCCTCCCATCCTTACGCCTCAACTCCCACTTCAGCGCCTCCTGAAGGAGGCCTTGCTGCCGCTGCAGCCGTCTGCATCCTGTCCTCCTGTTTTGTCCTGGGCACGGATTATTCTCAGCCATGACCCTCTTTGTGTGCAGTTTGTCCTCCTGCCCATCAGTCTGCGAGCTCTAGGAGACATCCAGAGTGCAGAATGGGGCGTAGCACTCCATCAGTCTTTGTTCAGTGTCACATGAGAGACCCAGGATCCTGAGTCCACCTGTGTCCGAGTTGCTGCCCAGGGGATGGCGGCTGCCCCTTCCCCTCTGTGCACTGGTATAGGGTGAAGCAGGGATGGTCCCCTCTTCCCTTTTCCAATCTTCCTTAGCCCTTCTTCTTCTCCCTTCTTTTCTCCATGCCCAACCAATTATCCCAAAGGACTCAGAGGCAGGAGAACAATGAAGCTGGTGTGTAGCTGACCTGTGCCTACCTTGAGCTCCCCAAACAGACTAGAGCTTCCCAGCTGTTCACCTCCCATCCCATCCCGGGGAGCGACTCTAGACAGGAACTTGTGAGATTCAAAGATGAGGCAGCAGGGCCTGGCCCAGCTGACAAACAGGAAGTATGCAGGGATTCAGAACACACCTGGCTTCAGGAATGCATCACCTGGAGCCAGCTCCCTACCCAGCCGCCTGCCCCAAAAGCTGCCCAGGGCTGAACTGGGAGCCTCTTGCCCCTACCTGGCCTGTAGCCTTCTGACTCAGGGAGATGGAATCTTGATGACTGTTTACCTGCCAACCTCACCCCAGATTCACAAGACCTTGGCAGGTTGGGTGGGGGGAGAGAAAGCACCTCGGCCTTCTCTCTCAGGCAGTTTTGCCACTAGACACTTGAGACATGCTGGCCCTGGGGCCTGTGTGATAGCTATGGAATTACTGGCATGTCTGATACCAAATCTGACCGTAATAATAATGAGAGGGGCAGAGTCCAAAATATGAGAAGAAATCACAAACACAAAATTGTACATTTATCTAAAGTGTGACCTTAAAAAAAGAAAAAAAAAAGGGTCTTTTGCAAAAGGGGACTGAAAGATAGCAGGGGGAAAGGAATTAAAAGTTAAGATACATACGTCAAGGCAGCAGTTCTCAGCCTGTGGGTTGCAACCCTGGCGGGGGTCGAATGACCAAAACATAGGGGTTGCCTAAAGCCATTCCAAATCATAACTGTAGCAAAATTACAGTTTTAAAGTAGCCATCAAAATTATTTTTTGGTTTGGGGTCACCGCAACATGAGGAACTGTATTGTGGGGTCACGGCATTAGAAAGGTTGAGAACCACTACTAAGGTATGTACCAACTTCCTGAGGTGAATGTTAACATTATGTAATAATAAAGATGAAGTGTAGCTCAGGGGTAGAGCACCTGCATGGAGCCATGCATAAGGCCCTGAGTTCAATCTCCCAGCACCATAAAAAATAGAAAAAGGGAATAAATGCCATCAAATGCTAGGGTAATGGGTTAGATTTTCCCAGCTTGAAGTCCCGGCCTAGGTTGCTAAGAAGCTATGTGCATGTTTGGAAATTAAATTCCCCTCCCTGGGATGCTCCTTAGCCGAGAGAAGCAGCTGGCTCTCGTCCTCCGTAATCTTGACCGTCTTTACATCAACACCTTGCCTACCCGCCCTATGGGGAATTTTCACTCCAGCACGTGACCCTTCTCCACATCCACCTCGGTTTAGTTTTTCCTCCTAGCACCCTGAGACAGATGCCAACAGCCAGCCAGAGTCTCAGTCACCACCTCTTCTACTAGATGGGCTCCCTTGGGCTGGGCTCCAGGACCCAGGGCAGTGCCCGGCATTGCCACATCATACATGTCTGTCAGTAAAGGGCAGTGGCTTTGTGAGTTAAGTGTCTACAAAGCACTGCAGTGTGACAGCACCTTCATTCATTTTTGCACTATGAAAATGTTCCCTGGGGCCTAGCGGGATGGCTCAGTGGTCTAAAGCACCTGCTTAGGAAAGCTTGGGCAGCTTCAGGGACCGCGGTTTGATCCCTGGCACCACATGCTGCGCCGGCCCTGCCCTCGGGGTGGGCTGAGCCGGCCATAAAAATTAGTGAATAAACAAACAAAGGTTCTGAAGCAAGAAAATAAATAAATAAAAATAAAAATAAAAAAAGAATGTTCCCTGCACCCATTCCAGCCTCTTTGTTTTGCAAGAAGTCCACAGTTCCACAACTATGTCTACAGAACCACTGGAATGCAAAATTATTTATTTATTCATTTATTTGTTTATGTTATAGCCACCTCAGCCTGCCCTGGGGGTGGGGTTGGTGCAGCATGTGGTGCCAGGGATCAAACTGTAGCCTCTGTGGCTCCCTAAGCTTGCCTAAGCAGCTACCTTAGACTGCTAAGCTATCTCGCGAGCCCGCGACAAATATATATTTGTATAACATAATATATCTAATTATGTAGCTATAATAGATATAAAATATAATATAAATATACACATACAATATTGATAAGTATATCCTGTACATTCTATGCAATATATATACTATGTATTATATATTATGTTACGTACATTACAATACATAATGTAATACATAGAATGTCTATGTAAATATCTAACTTAGTATGCAGATGCAATATGTATTGATAAATACTATTTATAAATTATTTTTGCATTATATATAAATTATACATAAATAAGTATTGCTTATTTCTAAATACAATACATGAAATTTAAGTTATTCAAGCCAGATTTTTCTCTTTTTTTAATACATTTTTTTGTATTGACTCGGACTCAGTCCTTTCACCCCCCCCCCCATGGGACCACATGCACCTCCACCCTCACCCAAGGCCCTGTCCAAGTGAACCTGGGCGATGGTGGTGGTGAGACAGTATGCTACCCCACACCAGGGACGGCCTTTACACACGATGTGTAACAACTAAAACAAGAAAGCCGAAGCATGAAGGCAGTTCTATAACTTTACTTGCAGGTTAGTTCTCGTCCACATTCACTGTCTGGAGATTTTTGAACATGGTAACAGGGATGTAGGTTACCCAGGTATACAGCTTGTTTGGCGAGTCTTCATCCTCATTCTGTTTCCTGGACAACCGTACCCGGATACGGTATGGAACATTCCTTATTCCTTTGGCCCAGACAGCTTTGTTGAGCCTGGTATCGATGCGTACATCTGGTGTCCCCAGCTCCTTCATGGCAAACTTCCCGATCTCCTTAAGTGCCCGACGGGTGCACATCTTGAAGCCTACTCCGTGGATGCACTTGTGAATGTTAATTGTGTATTCTCGGGTCACCACCTCGTTGATGGCAGAGCGGCCCTTTTTCTTCTCGCCACACCTCTTTGCGGGAACCATTCTTCCGGGACCAAGTTGGAAAGGAAGAGCGCCCAGATTTTTCTTTATTCTTTTTTTTTTTTTTTAGTATTATTGCCAGCTCAGCCTGCCCTGGAGGTGGGGCTGGCTCAGCATGTGGTGCTGGGGATTGAACCTCGGTCCCTGTAGTGGCCTAAGCTTGCCTAGGCAAGCAGATGCTTTTGACCACTGAGCCATCTCACTGGCTCCTCAAGGCAGATTTTTACATACAATGTATACATAATTTTTATTGTATGTATCTATATACATAAAAGTATGTAATCTGCATGTTAGAGTATAGCTCAGTGGTTGTGTACCTGCTTAGTATTCACAAAGGCCTGGGTTCAATCGCCAGGATACACACACACAAACATACAATTTGGCTTCCAGCAACCTGGTTAATGTAGAACACTACATGTCATTGCATATGAAGGTGTGATTGCAGTGTGGGCGGTCATGTCCAGAATGAAGAGGACAGTGGAAAGGGCAGCCCTGACCACAGAGGGAACAAACTAACTGCTCCCATTTTACAGATGTGGAAGATCGAGTCTTGTTGAAAGTGCACAGAGCCCAGCCCAGGCACCCTCTGTCCCCAAGGGGCTCCATGCAAGTGCCACAGGATGGAGAAGACCTCACCCATCAACCCTGGTACCATGGTGCCCTGTCACGCCAGGTATGACCCCACCTGCCCCATGGGGTGGTGATCTCTCCCACCCTGGGCCTAGAGACTCCTGGGTCCTGCCTGAGGGACTCTGGGGCCGAGGCCTATTGGGCCAGGTGGTTAGAGGCTGCAGACTGTTGAAGCGTGGTTGGCTGGCTGGTGTCAGTTGCAGTGTTTGCTTTCTTGGGACGCATTGCTGCTGATGGAAACTGAGGCGGTCTGAATGCCCCCAACATCCTTTGGTCCACCCGTTGCTTCCTCTGTGTCCAACCTTTCCTGGCAACTCCCTCTCAAGCTCCCCAGTCTCACTTCCAAATCGGGGGTCACATCCTCAGGAATCCTGAATCCCTGGCATCCAATTATATCATGGGAGGCAGCAGAGCCTGGTGGTTCAAATTCCATGCCCTCCAGCCAGATATTCTGGCTCAAATCCCAGCTCTTTGACTGAAATACTTTGTGACCTAAGGAAAGACATTTGACTTCCTGAACCTTGATGTCCCATCTTTAAAATGGGCCAATAATTTCTCTCACTACAGTTCATACCTCTTACACTGGTGTAGCCCAGAGTACAGGAGCTACATTGGTCACTGACTTTATTATTCAGCCTCCAGCCTGTATCTCCCACTCTTCTTTGACTCCATCTAAGGTTCTGGCCCTCCAATGGTATTGTGACGCTGGCCACCATGGTTAGCATAAGACTGCATGCAAAGGCTTATAAGGGGGCGATCAGAGGACCACACTTGCCTAGCAAGCCCAGGTCATTTAGTCAGGGTGGACATTACATTGGACACCATTATCTAGTGCCTATAACATCAGTCCCAAGATACCACCAGCTAAACACAATTATCGTTCATGAACTCATTCATGTCATAGCTTAAGGTGGTTGAGGAATGGGAGCAGGAAACTTCATAACTAAGTCAGGAGCCAAGTCCATCTATATTTTATTTTTATTTTATATATTTATTTATTTATTTATTTGGTCTTTTGGAAACAGGGTCTCAATGTTCAGTTCAGGCTGGCCTTCAGCTCACTTTGTTAGCCCAGGCTGGTCTTGAACTCACATAGATCCTCCTGCCTCAGCCTCCTGAGTGCTGGGATTACAGGCGTGCCCCATGCCCGGCTTATATTTTATTTTTAAAAACCATTATTTATTTGTGTTATGGCCGGCCCAGCCCGCCCTGAGGGTGGGGCTGGCAGAGCATGTGTTGCGGGGGGATTGAGCTGCCTGTCCCTGCAGTTGCCTAAGCTTTCCTAGGCAGGTGCTTTAGACCGCTAAGCCATCTTGCCAGCCCACCAAGTCCATCTTTACTTCACCATCCCATAGGACTTTTGGGATGTCCAGTTGAAGGAGCACAAAAACTGTAGGACTGGGGCCGGGGAGCTAGCTCAGGGGCACAAGTACCTGCCTGGCAAGTGCAAGGTCCTGAGTTTGATCCCCAGTTCTAAAAAAAAGAAAAACAAGAAAAGAAAGAAAGAAGGAAAGAAAGAAAGAAAGAAAGAAAGAAAGAAAGAAAGAAAGAAAGAAAGAAAGAAAGAAAGAAAGAAAGAAAGAAAAGAAAAGAAACGGTAAGATTATGCAGCAGTTTTTTAAGGTCCAGATGTCAGCATTGCCCACAGAACTTCAGTCCTCATCCTATTGGCCAGATATGGTCACATGATAATACTAACTGCAAGGAAGCCTGGGAAATGTAGTCCAGATGGGTGACCGCGTGAAAATGAGAAATAGTTTGATGGGAAGCTATCCAGAGTCAGCCTGCCACAGGAGTTTCACTGAGGTGGCTTTTATTGGGATAGGGGTGTTAGTGGGAAGAAGTCATCATTAACAGCCAGATTCACCCCCAAATCTCTGCCACCTGTCCTCTATTCACAGAAGGCTGAAGCTCTTCTTCTCCAAGATGGTGATTTCCTGGTTCGTACCTCTGGGTCCCGTGGGGACCACCCTGTGATCTCATGCCGCTGGCGGGGGTCTGCTCTACACTTCGAGGTGTTCCGAGTGGTCCTGCGTCCCCGACCAGGCCGGCCTGCGGCCCTCTTTCAGCTGGAGGAAGAGAGATTCACAAGCATGCCAGCACTGGTGTACAGCTATGTGACTGGCCAGCGCCCACTGTCCCGAGCCACAGGGGCTGTGGCCTCCAGGCCTGTGATCCGTCAGGGACCTCTGCAGCGCAGCTTTAGTGAGGATACCCTTCTGGGCATCCCATCTAGGATGGAGTCTTTCAGGTACTCATGGCCTCCCCACCTCTGGGACAGTACCCAGCACCCCTGCATCTCTGCACGTCATGCTGTAAGCAGCCCTCCTGGGTATTGCTGGATAGCGTGTCCGGCTTTCCCTTTCAGATGCCAATAGAAACCCCACCCTTCCTTCCTGGCTGGTTGTGATAGCTAAAAAGTCCTTATGCACTGCAAGAATCCCTTGGAGGTGAACCGCATGGCTTGGTGGAGAGCCACAGGCACAGAGGGATTGCATGCATGTTTTCCAGGCTTGGTCAGTCTGCACAGGTGTTTGGTTACATGCGTGGCTTGCTGTTCCAAGCCATAGGGGCTGTGGCCTCTAGGCCTGAGATCCCACAGGAGTCACTAGGGTCAGGAGTCTGGGACAATCCTGCTTTCCCACCTTGTCCCTCAGGGCCAGGAAATGGAGCAACAGTCAGCCTGCAGACTTGGAACTTTCGGGCCAGGCCACAGAAACCCACTCTGGACCAGGTGAGCACTTACGTGCTGATCCTCTGAGGACTTATGTGGCTCAGGGATTAGCTCTGGCATTTACCAGTTATGTGATTTTAGACCAGTGATTTAACCTCCTGGAGGTTCAATTCCTTGCTTGTTTGTTTTGCTTTCTCTGCCAAGCTCACTTTTTTTTTTTTTTTTTTTTTTTTTTTTTTTTTT
>PVJA010050952.1:0-13040 GCA_004027025.1 Myocastor coypus | reverse complement strand
AAAAAAAAAAAAAAAAAAAAACTCCAAATTCCATGAACCTGTTCTTCAAAGAAGACCTGAAACAAATCATCTTCTTTATTTCATGCAAGTCCTTTCCTTAGGGTTAGGAAGAAGCAAAGTGGAGTTGGAAAGCTGTGTCCCCTGAGATGAATCTCTCTTCAGTCTTTCTTTGATTCTCTAGGCAGCTTCTGAGCACCTATGCATCACAAAGTATGAGTGGGTGATGTGTTATTTTCTTACACCTCCAAGTTGAAACATTAACATTCCCTCTTTTTATCCAAATCATATTCAAATCCATATTATCAAATGCTACATCCAATGAAGACTTTGCCATGATGGGACACACACCAGAAGAGACCATTTCTTTATATCCTAACATAAAAAGCAAGTAGAGAGGAGATACGAAGAAGGGCTATAACTTTCCTAGGTCTATAGTACATTAACACTAACTGGGGTCTTACAGTGATAGAAATGCATTTCCTCACAGAATCAAAGTGAAACTGGGAAGCTCAGAGTCAAGTTTGTTGCAGAATTCTGCTCCTTTCAGAGGCTCTATGAAAGAACCGTTCTTGCCTCTTCCAGCTTCTGGGACTCTCAGAAACCCTTGCCTATCCTTAGTCTATAGTTGTATCACTCCAATCTATGCCCACTTTCACACAAGCCTCCTGTCTGTGTGTTTCTTGTACCTTCTCTTCTTTCTATAAGGACACTGGATATAGGATCCACCCTAATCCACTTATGCCATCATCTTACTATGTACAAAGACATAGCCTTATTTCCACATAAAATGCCATTGACAGGTACCAGGGATTAAGACTTGGGTGCATCTGTTAAGAAAGACTCAATTCAACCCACTATAGAGGACATCTTCAGAGAGAAGTTTGATGATTCAAGAGAGCAGATTTGCTTCTCAGTCCTTCCCCCTTCTTGCTATAGCTACCCATGAAAGAATGCTTGCACTGCTCCCTCTGAATGTGGGTCCCACCAAGAGACTTAAGGGACATGAAGTTGAGGGTGTTCACCTCCCCTGCGGTTCCTAGAGAATCTCAGAGCTGGCCCGAAGCTCATTTAGGTAACTTGAGGTATGTATAACCTGTCTGAGGAGGGCTGTATATTTGAGAAAGGGGATACCTGCTCCAACTAGAGAATGGTACCACAGGTAGGGATGCCACAAACACTCCCCCTCAGTCTTGTGAATTTTAAAGGTAGGAAAACAGAACACTGCTAGAGAGTCTGCTGAGAGTCTTTCATCCATTTGTTCATTTATACATTCACCCCTTCATTCACCCCTCTGTGCATTTAGAACATAATGACTCTGGTGACGGGTTTCCTGAATTAAATGTCCTACATGTTTCCCCTTCTATAAAATGGGAAGTAAGGATAGTGACTATCCTAAAGGTTGACTTCATGGAAGAAACAATACTTGAGCACAGTGACTGGTATGGACTTAGCACTCATAAGCACTTCACCTACGATGAAGGGGCATCTGTGATGAAGAGGGAGAGGACGACAAGGAAATCCACATGAAGGCGGAGAATGGAGACGCACAAACTGCTGTAGATGGAACGCAGACAGACAAAATTGTCAAAACCAGCCCTGAATAATTCAGGCTGGGTAGCTGCTTCTGTTACTAGGCTGTTTTAAGACTCATTTGGCTTTCAAAGAGGTGAAGATATATGGAGACTTTGCACTTTCCAGTTTACATGGGTCAGCTGCACACCTGCAATTAAACCCCGAAGAGATTCCAGGTGGCTCTCACATTCAGCAGATTTTTTTTTTTTTTTTTAAAAACCATCCTTTTCGAGGCTTGTTCCTTCCATCACCTGTCAATGTGTCACTTCCCTTCCACCTCCCCTCTAATGCATTTGCTAAAAAACAATTTCCAAACTCTGCTTGTTACCAAGAGCGACAATGAGAAAGAGAGAAGAGAGCTAAAATATATTCTTTGAAGAGTCAAGGATTCTAGCATTTTCCTTTCTAGAGACTCTACATTTGACTGACATTGAGGCCTGTTTATAAATCTTTAACAGGAGCCAGTGATCCTTTTCTAAAATCTAAACTGCAGACCGGAATCACCTTTGCATTGATGAGAGCAGATTTGTTTGGGTTGCACAGTTCTCCAGAATTTTAACGAGGGCTCTCTTGAGGATTGCTTTTGGGAGGATGGGAGAGTGGGGCTTTCCAGGCCTGCAGTTACCCCAACTTTCCTAGTAGGACTGTTTTCTCCTCTCTCTTACTTTTTCTTCTCCACCCTTGACTCAGGTCAAGCACACTTCTGCTCAGACCAAGTGACAATCAACCTGACAAAATTAAGGAAGGGGAGTGGGAAGAAAGATAGATATAAAATCCAGATAAGCAAGTTTCAACAATTCTGTTTTTCAGAACATCAAGATGTACAGTTATATATATATGTATATATATATATATATATATATATATATATATATATATAACTAAATTATTTGTATTGATCATCTGCCCATGCTGATATGAAAACAGGATGATCCTTTGTGACACATGATGCCTTCAGATTCTAAATTATTAAATTATAAAAATAACAAAAATTTAAGATAGCTGCAGAGCCACACAACACCCAACAACAACTAACCATGCCTGTAAGGTGCTTCTTTGGGCCTTATATCCAGAGTCTACTGAGTCTCTCTGCAGCCTTCTTGCTTTGGCAGCTTGAGGGTAATAGGGTCTACACCTACAAATGCCTGGCTTCTCCAGCAGTCATCTGAACTCCTCCAACCATCTAAATCCTGGTCTACACTCTCTTCACATATACAAGAAAGTCCGCAGGTCTTTCTACCTGAGCACACCAATAGGATGCTGTCTGGCACATGAACATGCTCAGGGACATGCCAGCCAGACGTTATCTAACAGAAGACCAGAAGCCAGGGCCATCCGTGCAGGGAACCTGTGCTGAGGCAGGTTCTTGACATATCAGGGCAGAGGGAACAACTTTAGGGGCAGAACCACAGGTCCTATTGACCCAAATTTGCCCTGTCAGCCTGCAGCCCGGGCAAGACTTCCGCTCCTAGTAGCTTAAACAAAGCTAAAGGAATTGTAGGGACCTTCGCCACTGCTGAGAGTAATTGGGCAATAGCCTCCCAGCAGGCTGGATCGCAATGTGTTCCTTGGCAAATTATATACTTTTAACCTCTAAAACAATATAATTTAAAGTTGAATGAATTTTTCCTCAATAGTTACAGAGCCTCTTATTTCCTCAAAAGATCTTATATGAGAGGTTATTTTGCTGCCCCTGCATATATATTTAAAGGGATATCTACAATGAATGGCCTCACCTCCAAACACAAGTTTTCATAGAGAAACATTTAGAATCACTGTGAAAGTGACATTTTTGCACAGAATTTCATTTTCAGTTAACCTAGTTTTATAAGCAAAATGCACATGCTCGTCCTATTTCTCTTAATGACAACAGCATCCTCGCAGACCCTAGGATTGGAAAAGTTTAACTTTTTCTGACTCACCCTCTCTATCATTCATCGTACCTTCTCATTCAGCCATTTCATCATTGGGTTAGTAATCCAGGTATTGTGGCCTAATTCCCATTGAGGTAGCTTTGGTCTGTACTCTTATGTGGTACCAGTATCGCTACACTAAGCAAGATGCACCCATCCCCTTGGTAGGATCACTGCGTCAGTGCCAGCCAAGCTCCTAGAGTACAGCAGCAGCCCCACAGGGTGCATTCCTATGCATGACAGGATCACCTTTCAGTGCTACCCTGCCAGGTCACTTTTCTGCTCAAAAGAATCTTCAATGCCTCTAATCCTACCATGGTTTTCAGCATCAATTTTATCTGTCGCCTAAGAATATCCCATAGACAAGTTTCACCATGCTGTTTACTTGATATTCTCCAATATCCACTTACCATTAAAGGTAAAGCAACGTCTTTTAGGCCCACAGATGCCAAGTGCACTCATTTCTTAGACCTCCATGGCTTTGCCCATCCTGGATTATCATTTGAAATTCTCTCTCATCTTCTCAGTCCCTAACTCAATTCAAAACATTCTCCAATATTCAGCTTTTCTGTGAAAACTTTTTGACACTATGTTTCTGTCCTCCCACAAGCATACAGGGCCCATGGCAACAATTTTGGATTTCATTGCAAACATTATAGTGTTTGTAACCAGGTAACTGCTTCATTGTTTTTCAGAGTAATTTTCTTTTTTACCAAATTTCAACAATTTGGGAGGCTGGGGAGATAACTCAATAGAATAAGCGCTTACATGGCAAGTGCAAGGGCCTGAGTTCAATCCCCAGTTCTGGAGAAAAAAAAATTGCGTGTCACAAATCATCTGTATTATCTTTGTACAAAATGTAGAACATGTTATCAAATAAGCAGCTTACACAGACTTGGGAAGAAAAATGTAAAGATTCGCTGATATTAACCAGTCCCGCCAAGAACAGGCCAACCCAGCCTAGCTTAATTCTTTTTTCTTCCAGAACTTTAGGACGTTAAAATAGAAAAACAGAGTATTGTAATGCTCAGCATTTCATGAAGAGTTTAATAAAGTCAATCCTTGCTTCAAATTTAAGGTCAGTAAGATGCTTGATGAGCTTTCTAGATTATCCAGTGACTGCCCCAAAGAATATCAATCTACATTGCTGTTTCTACTGGTATGCATTCAGGGCCATCCCAAAAACACTTTTGTCAATGCCAGGGTGGTAATATTTATGACTTACTGTACTTGGGAAAATATACGACTTGTAGAAAAATAGTAACATTGAATGGTCAGGAAAAGTTGCAAATTTTTCTGAACTGGCTGGAAAGAGAAACAAAACTGACAATGTGACATCCAGTAGTGACAAATTTAAAGCATTTGACCCAGGCCCACTCATCCAACATGACAAGTAGGAAATCCTTACCACAGTCTTTCTGATAGAAGCTATTTTCTTGCATTGATGGTATTATGCAAAATACTCAATGTTCAGGAAAGGGTTGGACTATATGACATCAGAGAACTTTCTCAACCTTGAAATTATAATATTTAATGACTACATATTTCTGTTTTGTACTACAACTAATGAGATGAACAGCTCAGTATAATAACGTAAGGAGAATTAGAAATCAGATGGAGATACATTCTAGTAGTAGTTCTCCACTTGGCAAATACATAACTACTACTTCTTTATTTACCAACTAGAAATTGTACAAGGAAGGAGAACTGACCCAGCTAATTTTTCTACATATGACCTACTGTAATGCTTGGCACAGATATTCTATATCTTTTTCCATACGTAACTCTGCTTCTAACAGAGAACAAGGAACACAGCACGATTTCCATAAGACCTTACTTAGTTCTTTGATATTAAGGAATATTTTGAAGAGGTTACTTACTGATAGGAAAAGCTTTAGAGATGAAGAGAAATTAATAAAGGCATCCCAGGTAGATGAGTGGTCAGCGGAAAGGCAGGTAAGTGACCAGGAAGAGATTATGGTGGGTGTTACGAAGGGTGAAGACTCTTACCTAGCAGAATAAGGCCTGGCAGTAAGGTTGTATTGGTAGAATCCGGGAGGTGACAGAGACCTGAAAGAGCTACTAAGCTAGTTTTTAATAAGTGGATACCTTCTGGCACTACTATGACAGCCCAACCTTGACACCTCTCTGCCATTTTTTAAAAACATTAAACATGACGAGAATTTAGATACTTTCTTCTCTTTCTCTAAAAGCAATGCCAAGACAAATAGAAGCTAAGAGGGATGTTTCAGCAAGCAAATCACTTCGTTCTCTTTTTCTAATTTTCTTACAAAAGCCAAGCTTTATTGATATGAACCAAGTGCCCTATTGTACCTAGGCATCCTCTCGAGCTGGCAGAGCTTGAAGTCCTATTTCACCAGTTCTATTCTTCTTTTCTTAACATGAACATATTTGACAGGAATATGAGTATGTGGAAAACATAATGATTCCAATTGAAGTTCACTAGCAAGCCTCCAGTAGCATCATTTTAGAGATTAAAGAAAGAATCATTTGGTCACATGAATTTGAATCTGATTTATAGATTACTTCCAGAGACATACCGTTCCTTATCTCTCAGACAGCTGTGAGAATAGACAGAAGTCATATGGGAGGTGTACAGCCCCTAGAAAGGGGAAAAGTATTAAATCTTAAAGTGGCTGATGCAGCAATTAATATTTCAATGTTCCTGTGCAAGGAAAAAAGAGTAAGATTGCAGAGATATTGGATTGCCCTGAATACATGATTTCTGACTTGCAAGGGGGAAATGTCTAATAATGTATTACAACCCTAAACCTCTTAGGTACTATTGGGCAACTTTTAAATGTTTTTAAAAATCACAAACAAAACATCTCAGTTTTCTATCAAGCTTTCTAAGGCATAATTCTAGCAAATTCCTAAACAAAATTAGGCAAAAGAATACAGTCAAGTTTCCTGAGAGAACAGATTTTTCACTTTTTAAATTTAACAACAAATGTTCAGTACAGTGTTTTGTAGGCCTTCTTATCCACCCCTTTCACCCACTAAATACCACCTCCTCCCCGCCACCAGGATTTTACTTTACCATAGCTTTAGACACAGCAAGCCAACCGGCAAAAACACCGAAATATCTTATGCTTTCTCCTCTCTCACCCTGACTGGAGGTATTTTTGCAATTCAAGAAATAAAGAATTTAGGGAAGCTAGAGAAGTCAAGAGATGTTTAAAAGGCAAAGTGCAAAGCCTTCTGGGTTTTTTAAGTGGATGACAGAGAAAAGCAAGCTCTGAGTAAGGTCTGTGTTTGGCCAGAGGTAACGAGTCATGTAAATAAGGCACAGGAACTTTGCAGTTCCTCACCACCTCACTGTGGATGCATACTCTTTCTCAAGAGTTCTACTCTGCTTCACATTTCTAGGTGTTAGATCCAGCAAAGGCATCACTGCTTCAGGAGAAATATAATTCCCACCTACTAGATGTCAGATGTGCCGAGTTTCTGTCCCGCAAATCTGAAGAGTGAATTCCAAAGATCAACAGAGGTTAAAAGAAGGAAACGTTTTTTGAGAGATAGCTCCTGAGAGAGGGGAGGTGGGGGTCCAGAGTGAGTTCTCACCAGGGTCCTTTGTCAGGAGTAATTTATATGGCAAAGTCACAATGTGGGTACAATATGGGTCAAACTTTAACCAACCAGTAAGATCACAAGTATAGCTTCTTACCTAATATTGATCCAATCAGGAAGTGGAGCACCTAGGAAGGTCATAGGGCTAGCCATTAACCTGGAGGATCCATGACCCTTGAAACAGGGACAATTTGGGAAAGGAATGTGTCCAGATGTTCTGTTCACCCACCCAGGCATTTGATCAAAATCTGTACTTCATGAAGGGGGTGGTATCAATTATGATAGTCTCAAGTTTCTATTCATCTCTTAGGGATTTATCCAAGTCTAGCCACTGTGACTTTACTTTGAGGCCTTGCCCTCCCCAGATGCACCTCCACCCACAGTTCTGATTATTCTCATCTTCTGTGATGACTTCCCCAATGGCTCATCCCTGACTTTCCATTTCTACCTAACTTAACTGCAAATAATACCTCTTGATCTACTGTGATCGTACTGATATACTGATAGGATGGGAGGGTGTTTGGATTTTTTATTGTTTTATTTTGCTTTTTGATGATATCAAATACAAAGAAAGTCAGGTGGAACCAGAAATTTTTTTTTTTTTTTTTTTTTTTTTTTTTTTTTTTTTTAAGACAGGGTCTCACTATGCAGTTGAGGCTGGTCCTGAGCTCACTTTTGTAGCCCAGGCTGGTCTCGAACTCGCATCAATCCTCCTGCCTCAGCCTCCCGAGTGCTGGGATTACAGGCGTACGCCACCACGCCCGGCTAGAACCAGAAATATTGAAGGAAATCTATAATAGAAAATATAAAGAATAAGATGAACAAAATAGTGGGAAAAACACAGCCCCAAATTCAAACTATCAAAGCAATCTTTCCCAGGTGTATGACAGAGCCTTCCTACCAGGTTCATCCTCATCAGGGTAGCAAGGGAACAATACCGCTAACCAGACCTTTGCTCTTCCCCCAGGCTTACAGGGCCTTATGAGACTGGCAGCAGTAGTTTTTGCCCTTGGGATAAAGCATGACAACTTCTATCTGGGAATATGGGAGATATGACTAGAAAGGAAGTTAGTATGAGAAATAGAGTCTGCAAAAGCTTGACTAAATAGCTCTAGACTTCCTTATATAGTATTAGACAAAGAAGATAGGTGGTTAGAGAGCTTAACTCCACCTAGAAGCAAAATAAACAAAAACACTCTCCAGTGATGGTGAGCTTTTTGGAACTTTCAGTGACAGCAAGCAGTGCACTGCAGCATTTGTGCCGCAGGTTCATCACCACCCCAATCCAATGACAAGCTCTGTTACTTTGGAGATTTGGGAGGCCCACAACCTTACGTCTCTTCCTA
Source organism: Myocastor coypus (assembly GCA_004027025.1). Taxonomy (NCBI): domain Eukaryota; kingdom Metazoa; phylum Chordata; class Mammalia; order Rodentia; family Myocastoridae; genus Myocastor; species Myocastor coypus. The sequence goes on along the minus strand of PVJA010050952.1, from coordinate 4,618 downwards.
GTTCATGAACTCTATGGTAATGTGCCCATGCAGTCACCTTTTCAAAGCTCTAATAAAGGGAGAGGTCTACTGAGGAAAAACGATTTTCAAAACTAGAGAGAAGACTCCCTACAAGCTACCTACACGAATCTAGTCACCCTTTCATTTATAATCAAAAATCACAAGACATTAAAGGAAGTTGATTGCCATTAGAAAAGTGGTAGAAATAATATGACATCAGACAAAATAAAAATCATTGAGGAAAGTAAATGTTTATTACCTGTATGGCAATTTTTGTCAAATAAAAATATTGTCACTGTCCTCATTTGCCTTCTTGAATACCTCCAATTCTTTAAAACTTTTGGTTCTTTGGCAATGTCAAAAATCCATGAAGAGTAAATGTTTTGAATCAGTTCAGGAGGTACACACAGAACTGCTTCATATAGCACTTGTAAAGAATATTCCAGAACTGCTTCATAAAGTGGCAAGAAAAATAGGGTCAGCATCCTGAAAGCAAGAAAGATAATTTTGAGGAAGATTAGTGGCAGTGTGCCTTTTATTTTGATATTTTAAGTTAAGCAAACATCATGTTTTTGTTCCTGCTTCAAAAGAAATACATGACTAAAAATACCATAATAACTGCTATCAAATAGGATAATCAGACAACAAAGAAATTTCTTAGAAGACCTAGTGTTGTGGTGCATGCCTATAATCCCAGCACTGGTGTTATGGTTTGTGTCTAGTTCTCCCCCCAAAGCCTCATGCAGTCATAGGTCAGGGACTTCTAGAATTTGAGACTAATTCATGATCTGCTTCAATTATGGGTGATCCACTAAGTCTACAGGTCTTAGTATTTCTGGGATTATGGGTGTGAGCACTACACCCAACCTGGGGCTCATAGCCTGAATGTAATGTAAGTGAAAAAGAGAGACAGACTCCGCCTCCACTGTCATTGTTGCTGTTCTGCCTCCATGAATTGCTGCTCTCTGCTATACGCCAGTCTGCCTTGGAGCCAGTCAAGTATTAACTGAAACCTCCAGTAACTGTGAGCTGAATAAATCTTTCTTTCCTTCATTTTTGGTGCCAGGTTTTTGTCCTAGCCATGAGAGGAGAGTAACTGAGACAGAAGTTGGCACCAGAGAAGTGGTATTGTTGCTGTGACTAAACCTAACCATGTGGATTACAAGTTTTGGGGAATGGCTTATGGGAAGAGATAGGAAAGGCTTGGAGAGGTGATCTACTTGCAACAAGCTGGAAAAGCTTTGACTGTTCTGTAGATGAGATTCTGGTCAGAGCTCAGAAGACTTTATGGAATCCTGCCCATAAAGAATAGCTTATGGGAAGAGATAGAAAATGTTCAGAGAGGTAGTCCACTTGTGAAGAGCTGGAACATTTTTGGCTGTTTGGGAGATTCTGGTCAGAGCTTAAACCAGAAGACTGATAGAAGGCCTGCCTGTAAAGACCAGACTGGAAAGGTTTCTTCTCAGAAGGAATGTTTTGGTTGTTAGATTCTGGATGATCTGTGCTATGGCTTGGCTCAAAGATAGTCTGAATTTTGCTCCTGCCCAAAGACTTTGTCTAAAACTGAGATTAAGCATGGCAGACTGATTCATCTTTCAAAAATATTCAAATTAGCCAACTATTGGGATGGTGGCATGGTTGTTATTGGGGGCTTTTATCCAGTCTTATGTTTAAAATCAAGAGCAATGATCCACGCAGAATGATTTAAAATGTGAGTTTACCCAGAAAGGAAGCACTAGGAATGCTGGCCAGTGCAAAGATAGAGCTGAAACGATCTCCATTGCTGGGAAGGAACCAGAGAATCAAAAGTGCAGCCTGAGGGAATCACTGGAGGAGGAGGAGGAGGTTTCCACCCTTTTCAGCCTCAGAACTGCAAGAGAGAGAGAGACTTTGCCTTAAGAAGAAAGCTGCAGAGCCTCATGTTCCAGAATGGAGGTGGCAGCCACACCAGGTTCCAAAATAGTTGCCAGCAAGGAGAATTTGTTCCTTGGAATTTGGGTCAGAGTGTTCATCAATCCAGGCACTTGACCCCTATAGCCAAGAGAGAAGGAAGCCTGGCTACTGCTCTATCTGGCAGCAGACCTTGGCATCATCCACATGGTGTTGGATTTAGGCACATTCAGAATGCAGAAGTTGAGAGGTTAAAAAGGCTTTCAACTCAATTTCAGGAGGAGGCTCTGAAAGTCAGGCAGTGTGCCCCTGAGAAGGCAATATGTGAAGCAGAGAGTGAGAGGCCAAATCAGTGGGAACCCCAGAAGCTTGGAAAAGACAGGAACATGGATCATCTAAGGGAAACGGCAAAGAAGGAGCAAATCCAGTCTAAGAGAGCAGCCATGGTAGCGACCAAGAGTGCCTTAGGGGCAGAGCCATGTGAGGCCTTTGGAGATCAGAGATCAGTACAGATTGCTTTGGAAATTCCAGTTGAACTATAGGATTTAATGTTTGTCCTGATGGATTTTACACTGATCCTGGTTTCAGTGTTTTGTATTCCCTGTTTTTGCAACTTTTGGAATGGTAACATTTATCTTGTGCCTTTGAATATTGGATATGTTTAAATTTTCTTTTGTACAGGAGCTCACAGTTAAGAGTTTGCCTTGGATCTTGGAGGACACTTAGACTTGGGCTTTTCAGCAAGGCTGAAGCTGTTGGGACTTTGGAAACTCTTAGGGGTGGACAAAAATGTCTTTTGCACAAAGGGATGTACATGAGATTTTAGGAGTCCAGGGGTGGAATGTTATGGTTTGTGTCTAGTTGTCCCCCAAAGCCTCATGCAATCGTGGGGCAGGGACTTCTAGAGTTTGAGATTAACTCATGATCCACTGGGATTATGAGTGATCTACTGGGATTATATGTCTTAGTATTGCTATGATTATGACTGTGAGTTGTACACCTGACTGAGGCTGATAGCCTCAATGTAATATAAGTGAGACAGAGACAGACTCTCTCACTCTCTCTCTGTTGCCATTGTTACTGTTCTGCCTCCAGGAACTGCTGCTTTCTGCCATGTGCGAGTCTGCCTTGGAACCAGCCAAGCATGGATTGAAATCTCCAGCAACTGTGAGCTGAATAAACCTTTCTTTCCTTCATTTTAGGCACCAGGTATTTGTCCCAGCAATGAGAGAAGAGTAACTGAGACAGCTGGGGAGGCTGAAAACAGGAGGATCACTACAAATCTAAGCTGCATAGTGAGGCCCTGTTACAAATACATTAAAAAAAAAAGAAAGAACTTTCTTAGAGATTAAAAATATGGTTACCAGTTTTTAATAATATCAGTGTATGAAATGGATCATTGCAATAGTAGTAAAGAATATTTCCTTTGAAATAAAGGCAGAAAATATTAAGTTAACGATAAGTGAGAAAGCCAATATATACCTAAGTCAAAGAAATAGAAATTAGAGAGCTGGACATGGTGGTGCACGCCTGTAATCCCAGCACTCGGGACGCTGAGGCAGGAGGATCGGTGAGAGTTTGAGACCAGCCTGGGCTACAAAACTGAGCTCAAGGCCAGCCTGAACTGTGCAGTGAGACCCTGTCTCAAAAAGAAAAAAAAAAAAAAAAAAAAAAAAAAAAAAAAAAAAAAAAAAAAAAAAAAAAAAAAAAAAAAAAAAAAAAAAAAAAAAAAAAAAAAAAAAAAAAAAGAAAGAAATTAGAGAGAACAGATGAAAATAGTTAAATAAATAATGGTCAAAGAGGTTCTTATAAGTAAAGAGATAATTGTTTATAATGCAAAGTCCTATCAAGTTAAAAGCAAAGTGAATAAAAATAACACAAATTTGAATAAATATCTGTGATATTTCAAAATTATTTTTAAAAATCAGAGAAAGCTATCTAGAAAGTAACATCACAATAACAACATATTTCTGAGCAGCAATAAGAAAATAATTCTTCAAAGTTTTGTGGGAAATACTTGAAATTTAAAATCTATGTCCAGCCAAACTATCTGTCAAAAGTGCAGTAAAGTTAAAGACATTTTTATATAAAGAGTAAATCTATATATAATGGGTAGCCCACTGGGGTCCCCTCCTGCCCTTCTCTTGGATAGCTTTTACCCACAATAAATATATATTGTGCTCTAATATATATATATATATATATATATATATATATATATATGATCTTTCAAGATGTTATTCTCTACATGCCACACCAAAAATAAAAGGCTTAAATAAAACAAAATTGGAATATAAGAAGAAGAATGAAACAAGACAAAGATATTAAGAAAAAAAAAAATAAGATCTGAGCATGACTCAGAACAAAGAATGCTGCAAAGAAATTAAGACCAAACCTTTGACCTCTGCGGTTTAAGATCTGGTTAGTGCTTGAGGATTACATGTTATTCTTTTTGGACCCAATCACCTTACTAGAGTGACTTCTATAATACTATTATTCTTACGTTAATATTTTGAATTAACTAATCATAAAGCATAATGGAAGACAACTACAATAAAAATAAATATTTTCTAACTTAATGACATAAAAATAAATGTCAATAAAATCCAGAAGAGAAAAAAGATGTAGCTGCGCACCCGCTGCGGGTAAGCCCCTGCGCCCCTCTGCCCCGCCTCTGCGTTCCCGCGACTAACTTCCTGTCCCAGCCCAGCCCAAACCCCACCGCTGG
>PVJA010050951.1:0-13051 GCA_004027025.1 Myocastor coypus | reverse complement strand
TGGTTGGCTGCCTGGTTGGTTGGTTGGGTGACTGGTTGATTGGTTAGTTGGTTGGTTGGCTGCCTGGTTGGTTGGTTGGGTGACTGGTTGGTTGGTTAGTTGGTTGGTTGGTTGGCTGCCTGGTTGGTTGGTTGGTCTACCCTGTTGTACTGTCATTGATATCATACTATACATAGAATTCTGTGTAGAAAATTCTGTATGCTTGGATCTTTCAGAGTAACTTTAAATAAAATATTTTAAAGTGAATACGAGAAGAATTTGGAAAGCAGGGAGAGGCATGGCTTACAGGCCAGAGAATTCATGGTTTTATGCTTTGTGAATTTGGGAGTAAGTAAAAAGCAGATGAAACCAGCAGTTTGTTTTAAACTGCGGTTTCAGAGACCCCACAGCAAAGGGAGCAGTGGGTAGAAAGCCATGGGGAGAGACGGAAACTTCCCATGCGAGCCAGACCTCGCTGACGGCTGGCTCACTCCTGACATCCACCCTCGGCCTCTCCCATGGTGATGAACTTCCCACTTTGTGCTCTGTGGAGCAGCCAAGTGGCACGCATACTGAGTGGGTCTGTGGCTACCCAGAGACCTCTGGGTAACTGATGACTTCCTTGCCCCAACCAGAGGTGGAATGGATGTGTTCTGTGTTCCCCAGGGCAAGGAGAAAAGCCAAGAGTCACTGCAGGAGCCCAGCCCAGAGCGGACCCAGGGCCTGGGCCTGATGCCTGACCTGCCCCAAATGGGCAGCTGGGACTGTGGTCCAGAGAGATGGGAGGAGCCAGAGAGCCTTCTGCTGATCGAGAGGATCTGGCACCTACTTCTGTGGCTGCAGGTGCTTGGCCAACTTCTTTGAGAAGACACTGTTGTTAGACTGAGAATTGGAATCCCTCCATCCTGTCACCTTATGTGGTCCGTTCGTCATAGGGTCCTAAGAGGGAAACGTGGGGAGGCTCCCCATGGGCTCAAGTGCATGATGGTCACCAGCAAGGAGCATGAGGCAGGGAGTGAAGATCAGTGTTTCAATGCGAATGTGTGCACTCAGCGCCAGGTCTTGGCCTCTAACTCCACTCTCCAACATGGCAAACCAGAGCTCTTTGGATAGATGGCTGAATCCAGGGCTGGGCTGAAAATACACAGAACCCACCTATGTATTTCAGGTACCAATCTGGTACTATTCTTGTAGTACCAGAAAGTAAAGAAATGCTCAAAACTTTCAAAAATGAAAAAGAAATAATAGTTAGGTTAAAGGAACACAGGAGCCAAATATAAGAGCTCCCGGCCCCAGAGAGAAAGGGTTTGAACAAAAAAAAAAAAAAAGTGCATAGGATAGAATACAAAACGAATCCCAAGAGCCCTTGTGATACAAGAAATAATGGATAAATAAATGAGTGAGGTGGAAGACAAAGGCAGAGCTCCCGCACAGAAGAATCTCAAGTCATCTCAGTGGGCACCTTGTCCTCGAGGAGGTGAGGCGTAATCCCCTGCTCTGCATGTGGACTGCAGCACCGATGCTCCTTTGACAGAGAAGAGAGAAGCTTGACCTTGGCCGAGCGGTCAAGGTCAGCGCCAATAGTGATGAGTTATGGTAACAGTACAGGCCCCTGCATGGCCTTGAACTCAAAACACATAATCCCGCTCTAGTCAAGGGAAACTCAGCTAAGCAGCATTCCACAAGACATCTGACCTCAGACCTGACCGAGCCATCAAAAGAAAACCAGCAAGGACCATCTGAGAAATTGTCCCGGCAAACAGGAGTCACAGGGCACAGTCAGTCGCCGCCATGTGGAGCCTAAGAAAGAGACAGGAAGAGTGGACAGAGCTTGAGTTCTGTTCGCACTGGCACAGTACTGTTAGGTCACCAACTGCAACAAAACCAATGCTCCACCTTTAGGGACACCAGCCCAGGGTACTCAGGAACTGTCTAGCATACCTCGATAACTTTCCTGCAACCCTAAAGCTGTCATGAACCATGAAGTGTATGTTTCAAAAGGTATAACCCAAACAGCCAGGGCTCTAGGACAGTTCGTGGTGACACATCCCATTCTGCAGCTCCAACCCAAAGTGGCCAGAGGCTCCATGCAGGGCAACGTGGCATTGCTGGGTTAGTGACACAGCTGTGACTAACATCTGTGACTCCTGGTTCTCTTCAGCACAGGGTTTCCTGGGGAGCCTGCAGTGGGCCACCAGGTCCTCAGTGGGAGAAGCACTGCCCCATTGACTCAAATATCTTGGACCTAAGTCCAGCCTTCAGTGTAGCTAGGGGAGGCGCCATGCTTGTGTCCATGTACATTTATTTTTACTTTCTATGTTAAACTCTTAGATGTTCTCAATATTTCATCCTAAGTCACTTCTCAAAGAGGCAGGATTTTTGACACAACAGATCCAAAAGTTGTGTGTTTAGCTTCTCACCAACTTCTGAAGACAACATAGCACGCTGGGAGGTGTCACTGACCTCAGAATCTCATCGGTTAGAAGAAAGCAACACCACCAGGGATAAATTTACCTTGTGAGCTCTTCCCTGTGTGCACAAACTGAGCAGCAGCGTTTCCAGTTTGTGTGGCCAAATTCTGTTCTCTGTTTAGCAGACACGATTCTCCTAGCCTACTCAGGAGCCACAGGGAGCCCTTCTTGGTCCTTGTTGCAGTCCAAGGGGTTTATATTTGTAATCCCATGGAAAAGTTATTGAAAGTCTAATAGATTAATTCTAATCTACCACTTCCAATTCAACGCACGATGAGAGTAAAGACTCAGGAAGGCACACTCGCAGTTAGGGAGAGTCAAGGGGTCCTAAGTCCAGCTGGGATGATGGCTGACGGAACAGAGGCCTCCGCCCACGGCTGCACCCTGAAGCAAATGGCTTGAGGATGAGTGACTGAGAATGGCAGGAAGGACCCGTGTCCAGGCGCTGGGCCAGGCAGGAGGCTGCAGTCACCTCTGTGACCTGCAGAGAGAAGGGTCTGCAGGAGGAGCCATCTGCGGGACACAGCTCGAGGTCGCATCTCCTGGTTGGGGTTGGTGCTTCAGCTCTGACGTGGAATATTCTGTCCCCTGGGAAGTCACAGCCTCTGTCTTGAGGCTCGATCCCAGTGTGGCTCTCGTCCCACTTGGTTCATTGGTGGGTTTTGGACACTGCCCTGTCGCCTTGTTTCAAAGACTGTGCGCCAACACCTGCCTGGACTGATGTGCACTGCTTAAGGCCAGCTGAAGTTTAAAGAAAGACAAAACCACGATTTGTGGGATCCTCAAACCCACCAAGGAATATAAATGATAAATCCAGTGAGGATCAATTCCCACCAGGTGAGTGGAATTTTTTTTTTTTTTTTTTTTTTTTTTGAGACAGAGTTTCACCATGCAGTTCATGCTGCTCTTGAGCTCACTTTTGTAGCCCAGGCTGGTCTCGAACTCACATCGATCTTCCTGCCTCAGCCTCCCAAGTGCTGGGATTACAGGCATGCACCACGATGCCCAGCCTCTTTTTTTATTTTAAAGAGAAAAAACAAAACAATGATACAGAATTTCAAAGTGAGACAATAGGAAATTAACAGTGGTTACTATGTTGCACATTGCTATCTTCAAAGGAGGTGCTCAAATTAGAAAACAGGTGGGTAGGGCCAGGGAGATAGCTCAGTGGCATAAGCGCCTGCTAGGCAACAGTGAAGTCTGGAGTTTGATCCCTGGTACAAAAAAATAAATAAATAAAAAAGATATACGCAGGTGAAATTGATCAGATAATACAAGCACTAACTGTTCTTTTGAATGAACTCATAGAAATTTATAGTAAAATTATCTTAGCTATTGCGCGTGTGTGTGTGTGTGTGCGCGCGCGCGCGTGTGTGTGCGTGTGTGTGTGTGTGTGTGTGTGTGTGTGTGTCTTTTCCCGTCCTTCTTTTCTCCTTCCCCCATTAGCACATTAGCATCATTCGAGATTTTTGGACCTTACTGACTCTGTCAGTTTGCAACACTAGGGAGACAAAGGGACAGTTTTCCACGTGAGTCTGATTGATTTCACTTATGTGTGTGACCTCAAGTTGCAGCCATTTACTTCCGAATGTCTATAATTTATCCTTCATGGCTGGGTAACGCTCGGTTACATAAAAATACCCCTTCTTTCCTATGCGTTCCTCCGTAGATGGGCGTGGGGCTGCTTCCAAGATCGAGCTGCGACAAGCTGTGCAGCTGTGAGCACGGGGCACAGAGGTCACTACAGCACGGCATTTTTAGTTCTTCTGGAAAAATTGTCCAGAAGGGAAATAGCTAGCTGGAATGGAGCCACAAGTACTAGTTTTGTTTTATTTTGGTTTTTTGTTTTGAGAGATCCCCACGATTTCCACAGTGGTTGTACCAGTTGCGCTCCCACCAGCAGGGGAGGAGGACACCTTCTCCCTCCACTGGTCCCCTCAGCCGTCCTTGTAGGCTGGTTTGATGACACAGCCGTTCTTTCCAGGGTGAGATGGAATCCCAGCGTTGTTTCCATTCGCTCTGTCACGTGACCAGCGGTGCTGAGCGCGTCTTCCTATCACCATTCGTGTTTCTTCCTCTGAGAGGTCTGAGTCCACCTCAGATGCCCATTTTTGGATAGGGCCTTTGAATGTGGGGGGCTGGTGGGTGGGCTTTTATGGGCAGATTGAGTAGAACTTCTGAGGCTGGATGTGGCCAGCAGGCCCCACGCAAGAGACCTTTTCCTAAAGGAACAGCGCTGGAACCTCCTGGGGCTCAGTGGGCAAGTGGCCCGGGGTTGTCACCCAGCTCCACCCTCGGGGCATCCTCCAGCAACTTTCACAGTAGCCTGAGCTACCGGTCTGGGCACCGCTGCATCGCCGCTGACTCATGCAGCTGATGACTTTGCAGTCCCAGGCCTCCCAAGGCAGCCCAAGCTCCGCTAGCCCCACCCCATCACACCCCCACCCCAAGCCTCTGGGTCGGGGTCAGGGACTTGCAAGCCAAAGGGAACCAGATGTCCTCGTGTCTGGCCCGTCGCTGTTGCAGATGGCGAGATGCCTGAGAGAGAAGCCAGCCCCTCGCCACGTCCTCGCACGAGTCGTGCCGGCTCCAGAGCCAGCCCTGCTCTCCACCTCTTCTCTCCCCGCCGCCACTCCCAGCATAAGCAGGCACTGCCCCACCGGGCTAAGCCCCAGCCCCATGCATGCAAAGGACCAGCGAGGGCTGTGCTAGGGGATGGGTCAATTAATGACACGGAAACACAGTACAGACCTATGTCAATGTCACGTCAAGAGGAACACAATGCTTAGCGTCTCAGTTACTCTTCTCTGCTTGCTGGGACAAATACCCAACATGCAAAATGGAGGAAGGAAAGGTTTACTCAGCTCCCAGTTGCTGGAGGTTTCAGTCCATGCTGGGGCAGCTCCAAGGCAGACTGGTACATGGCAGAGGGCAGCAGCTGAGGGCGGCAGAACAGCGACAGTGGCAGCGGAAAGAGAGGGTCTGTTTCTCTTGTATTGCACTCAGGCTCTCTGCCCCGGGTTGGGCGTAGCACTCGCACCCATAATCCCAGCAGCACTAGAACCTATAATCCCGGTGGAGCACCCATAATGCCAGCGGATCGTGAGTTAATCCCAAACTCTAGAAGTGCCATCCCATGACCGCATGACCCTTTGTGAGGACAATTAGAACATACTGTGATATAATGTATTAGGCCACCCTCTGTTACTATAATGAAGTAAGGCTAGGAACAAGGCATTTTTATAGCCAGGAGTGTTGGCTCGCACCTGCAACCCCAGCACTCTGGGAGGCTGAGGCACGGAGATCCCCAGTTCAGGCTGACCTGGCCAGTCTACCAACTTAGCAAGGCCCCCTGTAGGCTCGCCTCTCAAAGGCCCAGCACACAGCCTGGAGGGATAGGCCACATTCATGCCATTCAAGAGAACCAGGTTTTCATTCTGTTATAACAGTGCCCTTGTGACATGTGGAACATGAACAGGAGAAGTAGCCCCAATGTTCTGGAAGTAACTATGAGAGAAAATAAGCAACGAAAGTTTATAAATGAATGCATTGAGGGCGGGGAATAGGATGAAGAGTAGGGCGAGGGTGATGCTTGGAAGCAGCAGGCTGAGGAGCTGGGCGGCTCACTTTCCACACTTTCCTTTAACTTTACTTCAAACAACATTTATTGCTTTTCCAATACAATAACTGTTAAAATACTTCATCTCCAACTCTTCATGAAAAAGTGAAATACCACTGAGAAACAGCAGATGCTCACAGTTCACAGAACAAATTCTATTGCTCCTATGTGGGCAGGCTTTTCCCCCAAACAAGGATTTTGTTTTCCTCTTATAGGTCATAATGTCACCTTATTTGATATCCAGTCCTTATGCAGTAAAAACGATTAACAACTTGCTTTGGAAAGATTGTTACCATTCTTAAGAATGCTAAGGACCTTGTGCCCTGGGTCTTACACATCAAAGCACTTCCAACCAGTGACCGAAATGCCGACAAGCCACTTCACTGGGTGTTATGGTTTGTGTCTAGTTGTCCCCCCAAAGCTTCGTGCAATCATGGGGCAGGAAGTTCTAGAGTTTGAGGCTTGACTCATGATCCACTGGGATTATGTGTTTTAGTACTGATGGGGTTATGGGTCTGAGTACTTCTGGGATTATGGGTGCGGCCTAAGGTGGATAGGCTGAGGCAGAGAGCCTGAATGTAGTATAAAGAGAGACAGAGAGACAGACTCTTGCTGTTGCTCTCTGCTACCCTGGTTGGTCAGCTGCCTCTGTTGCAATTGTTGCTGTTTTGCCACCATGAACTGGATGCTCTCTGCCCTGTTCCACTCTGCCTTGGGCCTACCGGATATAGACTGAAACCTCCAGTAACTGTGAGCTAATAAACCCTTCCTTCCCGCATTTTGGATGTCAGGTATTTGTCCCAGCAATGAGTAAAAAGTAACTAAGACGCCGGGCAACAATTCACAGGAAAGAGTTCTGTTTCTGCCCCCAGTGACCTCATCCAGTCTCTACTACACAAGGCTTGTTTCTGTGGAAACGGCCTCTTCCCGGAGCACTCTGGGCCAGGGTCAGGTCTGGCCTCAGTGCCCTGCTTGGAACTGCTCAGAACAGATGATGGTGCACTGGGCCCACCACGCACCCCTGCCTGCCAAAGCAAACAGTGCTTAAGCCCTGGTGCTGGGCAGGGTGCCCGGTCTCCTGGGGCAGCCCCGGGCCTGCTCTCTTGGCACAGGAGCGGTAGCCACTCTGATACCTGGACCCAACGCGGCCGCCTCGCACCCTGGTGGAGCTCGAGACTCAGCCTTCTGAGGAGCTGCTGCAGCAGGCTGGGGCCATAAGGACCACCCCCCCTTCTGCGGTGACCTCAGCTAGGGTCCGAGCACCCAGAGACTTGTGCTTCTCCTCTCCCTGGGCACTGCCCTCATCCTGATCCTCTTTCCCCGGGACATCCTATGCCTCTGCTGCATTCCTCTGGGCAAATTGGGGGGATGGCCTTGTCCTTCTCAGGGACCCCTTGTTTACTTCTGAGTCTGCATGGTCTGGGTTCGGATCACAGCTGGCTGTGGGACCCGGGAGGACAGTTCTGTCTCTGTGAAAGGGATCGTGGTAGACCCAGACACGGAACCAGCAGTGTGAGAGAGAGGGCCGGGCCTGAGAAGCCCAACCCTCGGCTGGCCACACTGGGCCTGCGCTGGGTAAGCACAGCCAAGCCATTCTCACCCACAGCCTCGGCAAAGCTTGCCCAGCCCACTGAGACCACGTGGCCTTGTGAATGTGGTGTAGACCAGCGCCTCTGCCTCCTGTCTGCGTCTCTGGTAGTGGGGACCGAGGGCCCCGCGCACACCTAGCTCTTGAGCTCCTGTGTCTGCCTTCTGCGCTCTTCCAGTCAAACAATGGAGGTGGCTTCCTGCGCATTCTGCCTGCCCCTCCCACCACTAGGAACAAGTACACTCGATGGCTGTCGCCGGCGCTGCGCAGTGGCCACGTACCTGCATACGTGGGGTCTACTCCCTTGGCAAATAAACACATCTCTGTGAAATGACCCGAGTGCAAGCACAAGGTGGAGGGGCAGCTTGCACGGCTTGAAAAGGTAGAGGAAACATCCGTGTCTCTCCTTTTGAAGACAGGCAGCGGGGGCTTCTGTATCTTTATGACTTCTCCCCTTCCCTTCCGTTTGCAAAAGGCTGCTTGCAAAACTCTACACTGAAGTCCGAATTCTTTTTCCATCCAGGGAAGCTCACTGCCACGTGCAGAAAGGAGTGTGTCTGCCGCTTCTTCTCCCGCCCACTGGCAAGCTCTCCAGAGACAGCGGTGCCCCGTCTCCCATCCGGGAGACGAAAAGCCTGGCTCTGTCCCCCTTCGCACTGTCCACAGCAGGGCAGGACCGGATGGCTGCCCCCCGCCCCAGCCCCAGTGCTAGCTCACCCTGATGTCATCGGACGCGGGGCCCAGCAGTCCTGAAGGCCCAGGGGAGATGTCACTGCCTCCCAGAATGACTTCTCCCAGCTAATAGGGAAGCACAGTGTCAGGTGAAGCTGCCACACAGGAGCCACCAGGGCCCCAAGCTGGACCCAGCACCCTTGCTGTGCCAGCCTCAGGCAGCAAGAACCACTGAGGTTCAGGAACTCCAGGGGCCTCAGGCACCCAGGCTCCACGCAAACTCGACACCCTGGGACCAGAGACAGCAAAGGGTCTCCTGCGCTCCACTGCAGGCTCTGAGATGCCCCAGGGCCCGCACACCCTCAGAGCAAGCACACCCCTTGGTGCACCCAGAAGCCTACGTGACTGTGAGGGGAGGGAGTACAGAGGCTGCTCCGGGTCACTGCTCTCTGAGCCTAGGTTTGGATAATGTCAAGGTTACTGAGTGAAGAGGAGCAATTAGAGCCAAGGTGAGGGACCAGGACAGGACAACAGCCCCAGAGGGGATAAGGCACACAAAGGCCTGGGGGCGAGCCCATGCTGCGGAGGCAGGCCCTGAGGAGAGGAGCAGCACACAGTGGCCGTGACTGTGACGGCCCTGGGCCCGGTGGACCCAGACTAGGCCACTCTCCAGACTGTGCGAGCTCAGGGTGGCCACGCCAGCACGCTCTGGGCCCTCTCTGGAGACACCAAATGGAGACGGACATTTGAGCTACTTTTTACTTGCTGCTGGGACAAAATACCGCACACCCAAAATCAAGGAAGGAAAGGTTTATTTAGCTCACAGTTTGTGGAGGTTTCAGTCCATGCTCGGCTGGCTTCCAGGCAGAGTGGCACATGGCAGGGGGCAGCCATTCATGGTGGCAGAAAACAGGGAAGAGCAGAGGGAAGGACAGCAGCTGCGGCTTCTAGCCAGCCTCTCCCCGCTCCTTCTGTCATAAACAAGCTACCCTGGGCTGGGGGTGCGAGCTGCACAATGTCCACGCCCTCCTCTTGCCCAGGATGAGGATGTTTACAGGCTAAGGATCTTGGCCCCCTGCTGGGCCACTTAATTAAACTTTTAACTTCTCAAGTTGACACAATGTACCAACCAGTATAGAGACCTCAGGAGAGAGGAATAGAGACCTCAGAGGAGGGCAGGGCACTGCGAGAAAGCCCCACTCCTCGCTCCCGGCGCTTCTGTTTGAACATCTCTCTCCCATCCCTGCCCCTATGAGAACAAAAACTATCCTTTGCAACGATAAGCACCGGGCTAATTGAAAATGAAAACTGAAGAAAAGAAGAGAAAGAATAAGGGAAGCTGCTCCGGAGAGACACCAGCACCCCCGCGTGCAGCCTCTGGGACTCCTCCGCCTGTGAGATGAGATTAAATGTGATTCTTGGCCATCCCGCAGCGAATCAGAGGGCCCCGAAGAAGCAAGGGGGCGGGTCCCTTCCCCACGAGCGCAATTCCCAGCGGCTCTCCCACTGCTGATGCCGGCTTCCCCTTCTGTGGACCCATCCATCCGTCCACCAATGTGTCTGGGCCTGCTGACCTTCGTCCAGCACACTTTCTACCTTCTCAAGGTGCTGGGTTATGTTCAGTATAGATAAACTCCTATGCTTGTACGCTTTCGACGTGAAAGCATTGTGTGTGCATACATGTGTGTGCACGTGTGCTTGTATGTACATACGTGTGTGCATGTGTGCTTGCTCGCATGTGTGTACATGGGTGCATGCAGTGTGCTGCTGAGGATGTCTCCAGGGCCTCACACGTGCTAGCTGAGTGTCCTGCCGCTGAGCTGCACCCCAGCTGTCACCTTGAGCAGCTGAACAGCTGTGACCTGCCCTCAGCTGGGGCATGAAGACGCCTGCTGGCCCCTTCCCCTCAGTCAAGCTCTACACAAGGCATGCCTTGGTCTGTTTGCTGAGGGCATGACACAGAACGCTGAAGAGCTCACAGAAGTCCATCAGCTGGCTCCCTAAGGGCCCCACGTGCCTCTCCTCCAACTACTCTGTGTACCCACACTAGGAAAGAAGCCATGCGGGGCTCTGTTTATGCCAGCGGTGGCTTGTGTTCACATCAATCGTTCTAACAAGGGACCAATGTCCCAGAGGCTGGCTCTGTCCTAACACCTGGTGGCATTCAGAATGTCCTCTGGCTATTTATACTGAGTAGGGGGTGTTTGATGTCAGAGGCAGCGCTGTGAACAGAAATTCAGCGAGCCCGTCATATCCATCAGAGCGAGTCACCTTGTCCCAGATTGCTAAGCCGCGTCACACGGCTGCACCCCAGGTCTCAGCTCCTGTGTCCTTCTACAGCTCTCGGGGGATGGAGGCTCCCCGGGGGGTGCCCTGTTCCGTGAAGGACACAGCTGACCCAGTGGTCACCAACGGCATGACGATAATGAGACACTGGTCCAGGGGGTGGCAGTGCAGTCACTGTAGGAACCTGACACAGGCCACCTGGCTGGGCTTGAGCCAAGCCACAAACAGAGGGAATCCCCAGCAGCGCCGGCGTGGTCCCCAAAGGCGACAGAATCACAAGCGTGGTGCTGTGGTGGCATCAGTGATGCACGAGGTAGCTACTCCGGTGATTGCAGAAGCCTGGGTGCAGTGGGGGACAGGAGGCCAAGGACTATGACCCTGAGGTGACAGTGGGGGCAGCTGGCAGAGTCCCCCAGCCCGAGAGATCTGCCCGAGTTGCACTGGTTTTCTCTTTCACTGAGGCAGAGGCTGAGGACCCAGAGACTGCTAGGTCAGGGTATCGAGGAGGGGACACAGAGGTAGGCTCTGATTCCTGGTCACAGGACTCCAGGGCCAGGTGGGAAGGGGAAAGAAGAAGGGCCCAGGGGACTCTGGGGGCCCAGTGGGGGTCCTGAAATCTGAGACCACATTCCAGGTGAGCTCTCTTTCAAAGGCCAACTCCAGGGTCTGCACAGAGCTGGCTGTCCCCACACAGATCCGTCCTGCGACAGAAACTTCACTACATGCTAAAGACAATAGGCAGTGCTTGTCCTGCAATTTTGCTGGCCCCGCCTAAGCCTGGGGTGGCTTGTCTTCACCCCACCCAGCCTTCTGCAAAGCTGCTGGGTCTGAGACATGCAGTACCACAGACACACACCACACAGGCTTGCACAGGACGCTCTGAGCCTCTACCCGCCAAAAGGAAAGCCGGAAGGGAAATGGGGGATTTAAGGGGGTGCAGAGACAGTTCTGCACTGAGCTCCAACCAAAATGCCTGCACATCTGGAAGGAGAGGGGCCCTGCAGCGGGTATGTGAGCTCCCAGAGCCAAGCAGGTCCATCGACGTAGGTGGGAGAACCCACCCTCCCCAGTGTCTTACTAAACCCTTCTGTGAGTTATCTAGGAAGGAAATATCTGCGGGAGTTCTCGAGAGACCACGGAGAACAGGCCATGGTGTGTATCTGCAAGGCCACCCGGCCTAAGAGCTTGGGATGAAACCTGGCCCCAACAGGCCAGCTGGCTGCAGCAGCGGCAGAGGTCACTCTGACATTCCAGCTCTGGGGAACTCCGCTGGGACAATCTGCTTCCTGTGCAATGGAATGCACTGGGGTTTCTTCAGCGCAGCAGCGTAATCTGGGTCACTGCACAGCACTGTAACTTCATGGTCACCTTCACAACCCGCAGCAGACCAAGCGGAATGCTGCACACGCTCAGTGCTCTGCAGACAAGTTTCCACGTGGCCTTGAGACTAGGCCCCGAGTTCCCACCGAGGCTCGGCAGCTCAGTGGTCACTTAGGTGCTCCCGGGAAGGTGGACAAGAAGGTGAGCTTGGAGGCTGGCCAGACACCAGATGGACCTGGCCCGTGCAGAGCCCCGAGGAGCCCAGGACGGCAGGTGCTCGGCTGCACCTGCAATGTCACATGGTCTGAACCTGGTGACGCTGTGATGACACAGGCAGCAGGAGGCCTGTCCTGTGCGTGTGCCCTGAGCACTCCTTCACGCTCAGACCCTGAAGTTTTCTCTGACGGACAAAGGTTCCGCACTCAATGTCCTGTCATCCTGCCTTCAGCAGGCTCTGGCCATCTGAGACCGTCAGCCGTGATAGGGGCCGTATGGCACGGTGGGCCTCTGGCTCACCCTTGGAGAGCAGATGGAAGAGCTAGGAGCCGAGCCCAGCCAGCAGCCGGCCACTCCTGGATGGTCGGGTTTCTCAAAGACAAGCTAGGTTTAGGGGCAAACCCAAGAAATGCATTCCAGAGTTCTCTGACCTAAGTTTGGACGTTGCTCCCCTCCATGGGACAAAAGGGCGCACACACAGGCTGCAGGATCGCAGACACCCAACCACCATCGAGGTGCCATGGAGCTTGCTAGATCTGCAGTTTCCACTGTGTCTACATGGATAATATGACTTTGACTTGCAGGGTGGGGCTCACTCGGGGAAAAGCATTTCATCCTTCCTAGCATTTTGTGAGCCAAGTTCCAGGGACATGCAGTGATTTAAATCACCCCGAAAGTGACCTGAATGAAGATTCAAATTCAGGTCCCAGCTTCCATATCAGGACAAAGACACTTGAGCTTCACACATCCGACGTCCACAGTGCTCTCACTGCGGTCCACAGGAGGACACAGCTCTAGGGAAAGCAGAGACTCTGCTTCTCCGTTTCCTGGTGTATCCATAATTCCTGCTCAAACATCTGTGAGGAGGGAGGGAAATGGAAGGAAGGAAGGGAGGAAGGA
>PVJA010050950.1:0-13050 GCA_004027025.1 Myocastor coypus | reverse complement strand
ACCAGCCTGGGCTACAGAAGTGAGCTCAAGGCCAGCCTGAACTGCATAGCGAGACCCTGTCTCAAAAAAAAAAAGACAAAAAAAAAAAAAAATCCTTTTGAGACATGGTCTTGCTGTGCAGTTCAGGCTGGTCTCAAATTTGCAACTATTCTCCTGCCTCAGCCTCCCAAGTCCAGGTGCTCTTGACTCTGATTCTTTTTGGAAGGAGAATTGAACTTGGGACCTTGCACTTGCAGACAGGTGCTGTGTTGCTCTTGATTCTTTTATCACTGGTCATGTGTTTTGTTTTCGTGCTGTGGATACCCCAGCAGCTCATGAGGTAGGGCTTAAGCTGGGACAGAGCTGAAGGCCCTGCTCTGTGTGCCCAGGGTGTGAACAAAGATTCCTACCTGATCCTGGAGACCCTGCCTACAGAGTATGACTCGCGTGTGAAGGCCATGGAGGTGGATGAGAGGCCTACGGAGCAGTACAGCGACATCGGCGGCCTGGACAAGCAGATTCAGGAGGTAAGCGTCCTGGTTCTCCGCCCTCGTCCTGTGCCTGACAGCCTCCCAGTGGCGTGGCAGTGTAGGGGCTCAGGTGACACGATTCAGCAAGGCTGCAGGATGTTGGGGCTGGCACCAGCTCTGGCTTGGCTTTCTCTGCTTAGCGTGGTGTCTTCCACCCCAGCCTTCTGGTCCCAAAGAGGCAGTAGCCAGCTTTGGGGTGCGTGGAGGATCACCTGCCTGTGTCTGAATGGAGCAGGCGGGCTGCAGGCCGTAGGAGCCCTCGATGCTTTGCTCCCCTCACCTGGGCCCTCTCCCTGGCAGCTGGTGGAGGCCATTGTCTTGCCAATGAACCACAAAGAGAAGTTTGAGAACTTGGGGATCCAGCCTCCAAAGGGGGTGCTGATGTATGGGCCGCCGGGGACTGGGAAGACACTGCTGGCCCGGGCCTGTGCGGCGCAGACCAAGGCCACCTTCCTGAAGCTGGCTGGGCCCCAGCTGGTACAGATGTTCATTGGGGATGGGGCCAAACTGGTCCGGGACGCCTTCGCACTGGCCAAGGAGAAAGCGCCGTCCATCATCTTCATTGATGAGCTAGATGCCATCGGCACCAAGCGGTAAGCGGTGCTAGGGACCCCCAGCTCCCGGCCTTCACCTCCCTTCTACCCTGAGCCCTCCTTCCGGGCAGGGGCTGCTGTGCTGCCAGCTCCGGCCTCCTCTGTCGGCTCCTGCTGTCCAGCACCTGTTCTCACGGTTGCTGGCTTGTTCCTTGTAGGACAGAAACCGGCCCCCTCCTTCACAGGAACCTGTGAACCGCACCCTGTGCCCTCGGGCCCAGTCTAAACCCCAGCATTCCCACTCCTGTTCTCCTGGTCTTGGGCCACTTCTCTCAGGACCAGCCCCTGGGCTGGGCCACAGCCCTGCGTGGCTCTGCTGCTACTTGATCTGGGGCAGTACCCTGAGCAGAGACCCCGGCCAGGTGCCTGCTTCCCTGAGCCTCCAGGCTCCGAGTGCCGCCTCTGTTGGTTCGTCAGCCTGTGTGGCAGTCATTGTGCCTCAGCCCCGCGTGGGCAGTTCCAGGATGCCTCTGTGCTTGGCTCCTGGCGGAGGCCACAGCCTTACAGCGTCCGGATGTCCCAACCCCCTGTGCCCTGCAGCTTTGACAGTGAGAAGGCCGGGGACCGGGAAGTGCAGAGGACCATGCTAGAGCTCCTGAACCAGCTGGACGGCTTCCAGCCTAACACCCAAGTCAAGGCGAGTGTCCTGGGCACAGCAGAGCCACCTCGGGTCACCAGCGAGCAAGCGTGGGAGCTGGACTTGGCGCTTGCCCTTCCTCAGCGGCCCCACTGCTGAGCCACTCCAGGCGGCGTCCTGCCTCATGCCCATGTCTGCGCGGGCGGATATCTTGCTTGTGTCTTTAAGCTTCTGCTTCTCCCCTCTCAGGTGATAGCAGCCACCAACAGGGTGGATATCCTGGACCCTGCCCTGCTCCGCTCAGGCCGCCTAGACCGAAAGATAGAGTTCCCGATGCCCAACGAAGAGGCCCGGGCCCGGATCATGCAGATCCACTCTCGTAAGATGAATGTCAGGTGAGTGGACCCTCAGCTGGAGGAGCAGACGGTGGCCCTAGCTGGTGGCATGGCGGCAGGGCCCAGCCTGGAATTGAGGCCTAGGGTTGTGGGGAGGATTGTGTGGGACAGTGGTGGCACAGTGCTGGGCACAGGACAGCAGGGTCCTGAGGATGGCAGCTGTCCTTCACGTCATCCCTTACTCCTCCCCAGCTGCAGGCCCAGTTGGTCCCTGGAGTCCTGGGCACTGGAGTAGCCTGGTCCGCCCTGCTGCGATGCTGGCCAGGCTGTGGATGATGGCACCTGGCTGTCATCTGGGCACAAGGCTGGGCAGTGTGGGGGCTACAGTGGCCTTGCGTCCCCTCCCTGAGCTACAGCCTGTGCTGTGTCCTCTCCCCAGCCCGGACGTGAACTACGAGGAGCTAGCCCGCTGCACGGATGACTTCAACGGGGCCCAGTGCAAGGCCGTGTGTGTGGAGGCGGTGAGTGGCAGGGCCAGGGCCGGTGGCTCTGGCTGGATGGGACGTGCTGTCTGGCATGGAAGCAGGGGCTGGGCTTGGGGTGCAGGGTGGCCCCCCAGACCTGTCTGTCCGGCTGCAGGGCATGATCGCCCTGCGCAGGGGCGCCACGGAGCTGACCCACGAGGACTACATGGAGGGCATCCTGGAGGTGCAGGCCAAGAAGAAAGCCAACCTGCAGTACTATGCCTAGACTGCTGCCGACTGCCTCACAATAAATGGCCCTGTCTGCCACCTGTCTCCTTCCTGGGCTCCAGGGAAGAGTGGGGACAGGCGTGCAGGCTCTTCCGTCCCCAGCCAGCAGGGGCCCCAGGCCACAGCTGCAGCAACAACTGGCCTGGGGTCTGCAGGCTTCACCTTACCCCCGGTCCTGCCTCAGCCCACGCCCCACCCACTGCCGCCTCAAAGCCGTGTAAGGTTCATGGGTCTTGCAGTTTATTTTTTTAATTTTAAAGAGGTTTTTTTTTTTTTTTTTTTTTTCTTGTTTCAGAACTTTTGTTTATTTGTATGGCTGGCTCAGCCTGCCCTGAGGCCTGAGGGCAGGGCTGGCGCAGCATGTGGTGCCAGGGATCGAACCGTGGTCCCTGCAGCTGCCTAAGCTTTGCTAAGCAGGCGCATTAGGCCACAGGGCCATCCTGCCAGGCCTCGGTCCTGCAGTTTAGAGGGAAAGGCTAGAGAAGGTAGTGGGGTTTTCCTGTCAACTCTATCAGGGATCACAGTGACATTCTTTTTTTTTTTTTTTTTTAATGGGACTGGGGTTCCAACTCATGACCTTGCACTTGCCAGGCAAGCTATCTCCCCAACCCTGATAGTGACATTCTTAACCCTTTGAGATAGTCTTGTTGAGTTGCTCAGGCTGTCTGTCCTTGGTGTTGCAGTCTTCCTGCCTTAGCTTGCTGAGTAGATGGGATTGTGGGTATATGCCTGCTTTTGTACTTTGCTTTTGCTTGGTCTTTTTTTTTTTTTTTTTTTTTTTTTTTTTTTTTTTTTTTTTTTTTTTTTTTTTTTTTTTTTTTTTTTTTTTTTTTTTTTTTTTTTTTGCGTTTTCTTGGTCTTTGAGACAGGTCTTGCTGTGTAGTTCAGGCTGGCCTTGAACTCACTTTTGAAGACCTCCTGTTTCCCTATCTGCCCCCATTACCATTTCAGTACGCCCCTCCCCAGCTGAAAAAGTGCCTTGAGCAAGATCTGGCCCGATGCCCAAGAGCCTGCTCCAGCTGGCCAGGCTGTTCTCTCCCAGCCACCCTCAGTGGCAGTGGCACTGGGCCCCCCCCTGGGCCTGTACAGGCCTGTAGCACTGTCTCCATCTGCTCTAGTCATCCCTGAATGGCCCTCAGAGCTTCAGCTGCTGACCTCTGCAAGGTTGGCTTCATAGCTCTGCCTTCTGCTCCCCCGACAGCCTGGCTGGACACCCTGGTGGCCCTGCAGATTCTTTTGCACCCTGCCTGGTCCCTCATCTAGGAGATGGCCCCTCTCCCCGTGGCTAGCAGCCTGGAGCAGCTGCCTGGAGAAGTGGGGCTGCTTGGGGCCCAGGCCAAGGTTGAGGGGCTTCTAGGGTCATCTTGCAGGGCCAGCCACATCCAGGCGGTGCAGACCCTGCACCCCTTCAAGGGGTTGGCTGAAGAAGCTGCTCTGGTTTCCTGCCTGCATAGGTCTGGCCAGTTGGCTTGGAATCAGGCCTACCTTGGGCCTTCGATGTTCCTAGGGCACCGTGGGGAAGCAGCGCCCCCTGGTGCCTTGCTGTTCTAGCGCACCGATCCCATTGAGGTCAAACCCGCAGAGTACTTTGGGGTGAGATGCCGTTCCTTGATTAAATGAGAATGATTAAGGGGGAGGCCGGAGGTGCTCTGGCTTTTCAGGTTCAGCAGTAAACGCATGCCTGTGATCCCAGCACTCAAGGGGCTGAGGTAGCAGGATCGCTGTGAGTTCGCCAGTTTGGGCTACAAAGTGAGTTCAGGGCCAGTCTGAACTGCATAGGGAAATCCTGGCTCAAAAAGACCAAAAGAAAATCTTTTGTTCTTGGCCGGTCATCTGCCACCAAGCTTCTTACCCTTGGTCGCCAATACTGCCACCCCAAGACAGGGACCTGGCTGTGGGTTTTGGTCTATGCATCTTTATTCTGTGCTGTCCACAAGACAGGTATTAACAGATGCAGGAGGCCCACAGCCCAGCACCCTAGGGCCTCACAGACCCACTCAGCAGCCGCCGCTGTCGTCAACAACACTGGGGTTATGGCTTCGGAGCACAGGAGCGCATTCCTGAGCGCTGACGGCAGGGACAGTCTTCACCCAGGCCATCTGCAGGCCCTGTTCCCGCGGGAGCGCCTCCCTGAGCTGGTGGGAGAGGCCAGCACCTATGTGGCAGCTCCAGGTGGCAAGAGCCAGTGCTGCCGAGGGCACCGGGTGGGGGCAGACGCGTGGACACCTGCTTGCCCTTTTCTTTGGTTAGGTGGGCTGGGAAGGGGGATCTGGGGAAAAGCGCCTGCCTCAGCCTCTGTCTGGGCTGCCCCGGCTGGGTGGGGCCAGAGGGGTGCAGTCTGCAAAGGGCTGCTCACTTGAGGGTGCCCTGGGTTTCTCAAGCCACCCACTCTCTGGGGTCCTGGGTTCTGTAGGGACCAGCGCTACCACTTCTCACTGTTCCCTGGGCAGGCACAAGATAACCAGCAGCAGGGGGCGCGGGCAGCGTCACAGTGTTGGTCTCGAACCGTGGCCACGGTTTGCGCATGCGCACAGGCTCACAGGCACAAGCTCATGGCCAATCCAAATCTTATTGCTGCGCGGGGTGGGCAGCGGCGGGCAGGTCACTCAATGTAGACAGAGAGCAGCACCATCACCAGGACGCCGGCGCCGAGCAGAAGCACCTGCTGCAGGGACAGCCTGGGAGAAAGGGGTAGCTCAGGACCTGGCTGGGATGGTCGCCAGGCTGTGGGCGTCCCCACAGGTCACTCACCACAGGTCGTCCTCCTCCAAGAGGTCAGGTAGCACATTCACCAGGGCAATGTAGAGGAAGCCACCGGAGGTGAAGGGCAGGACCCAGGCCACCGTTTCCTCTGTGTAGGAGGAGACCCCGACTGGCTGCGAGCCCCGGGCACAGGTCCTGACCCTGCCCCGGGGAAGACTGCCGCCCTCACCCTCAGACGGCACCACCCTCGCCCGTACCTACGCCCTTGGGGGACTGCGTACAGATGGCGAAGCAGGCGCCCAGCAGGCCACCCAGCGCTGTGGACAGCTGCAGCTTGGCAGCGCTCCAGCGGTCGAAGCCAGCCCGGAGCAGGATGGCGAAGTCACCCACCTGGGGAAAGGCCACAGCTTCACCTCGAGGCCTTGGCAGGCCCAGGGTGCCCGGCCCATCCCCCTGCCCAAGGCCAGCAGTGCACCCACCTCGTGTGGGATCTCGTGCAGGACGATAGCCACGGTGGTCAGGAGGCCCATCTGCAGGGAGGGGTGCCTGAGTCGGGGCTGTGCCAGGGGCTGCACCCTGTCCACCTGCCTGTGCTCAAGCATTTCTGCTGCCCCAAGGTGCCTTCTGCTGGCCTCTGCTGACTACTGGATGACAGCAGGGACCAAAAGGGACAAGGGGCCACTTCATGCAGCTGGCAGCCTAGATGAGTCGGAGCAGTGGCAGAGGGGTCTCTGAAGTTGAGGACCAGGGGGCAAGCTTGTGTGTTTATAGGGAGAAGGGCTGGTGGGGAGAGCCCATCAAGCAGAGGAGGGGATGGTGTGGGGACCTGGGCCACACGATGGGGCAAGGCCAGTGGAGATGCATCTGAGGAACAGTACCCCGAAACTTGGCAGCCCCCCAATCAAGGGGACAGCAGTGTGGCTTGTGGCAAAAGGTGCAGGTAGGTGATCCAGGCATGATCCTAGCACTCCGGGAGGCTGAGGCAGGACCAAGGTCCGAGGCCCATCTAGGCAACTTAGTAATTTAGCAAAACCCTGCCTAAAAATAAAAAATACCAGGAGCTGAAGACGGCTCAGGGCAGAGGTCCTGGGTTCAGTCCCCAGGGCAGGGGCAGTGTGGGGAGAGGAGGGGGTAGCCATGGCAGAGTCCAGGAGAGCAAGCAACTGCAGAGACTGGCAGGCTTGGGGGTGAAGCCCACTGATGAACACAGGTGCTCACTGCAAAAGCCTGAGGCCACTGCCTGGCATGGACTCACCTTCTTACTCACGAGGAAGCTGGCGGCCACCGCCAGCCCGTGGGTGAAGTTGTCTACAGTGTTGGCCAGCAGGTTGAGATAGCCGCTGACCTGAGAGGGGAAAAGAGAGAGCTGAGCTGGGTGGATCACTCCACAGGAGAGGGTCCTGGGCAGGCCACTCACTTTGAGGTTCCGGACCGCAGCATTCAGGCCAGGTTGTGCCGCTGCCAGGGTGAGCCGGTGGCCACCATTGAGCATGGCATCTGTGGAGTCTTTACTGGAGGCCTAGAGCCAGGAGAAGAGAGACAGATGCCCCCAGCTGGCTGGGACACACCAGGGAGTCTGAGCCTGGAATGGCCTCTGTCAGGGCTGGACCTCTGCTCACCACTGAACTGGTGCCCCCAATTCAGTAGCCTTTGGTCCACATCGCTGGGACCTTCACTGCCAGAACCACTGCCACCCCCGCCCTGGTCCCCTGAAAGCAGTGGGTCCCTCTCCAACTGTTCCTGGGCAAGAGGCCAGGAGACCCCTCTTTTTTGGGGGCTTAACTGAAGCTGGGCCTCCAAGCCCCAGCTATCAACCAGAACACAGACTGGCATAGCCAGGCACTAGGGTTTGGAGCTTGCCTGCCGGGATTCTTCCTCCTTGCTGTCCAGAAACACCTTCTCCAGTGCCAGGAAGGTCACGAGGCCAGCAATGACCCAGAGTCCCAGTTGCTGCTGCTGCTGCAGGCTCCAGCCCTCGCCTCCTGTGAGGGAGCACTACGCACTATGCCACATCCGTGCCCCTCCCCCCCCCCAGGGCCTGGGCAGGAACGGGCTGATGGCTCAGGACTACCACATGGGCCAGCGCGCTGGGTGCAGAGGCATGAGCCCTCCCCAGCATGCTGCTTGCCAGATTCTTCTCTCGGAACTCTTCCCATCCCAGGGTGGAGACCAGGGCATGAGCCCCAGCACCCGCTCCTGCCCCCTGCAGAGCCAGGGCTGCACTCACCAGGGCTGGCATTGCACGCGTAGCCCCAGGCCTCGGGCAGCAGGTGCAGGAACACATTGCCCAGCAGACCCCCCAAGGCAAAGCTGAGCAGCTGCTTCAGGCGCCGGGCCCCAGCTGCATGAAGGGATGCGGGTCAGAAGACTGAGGCCCGGGCACCCGAGTTGCCTCTGCTCCACCTGGCTCATCGGACTTTCTGCTGGCTCCAGCAGCTCACCCATCCTGAAGGTGGCACCTGGCTCGCTGCAGCTCTTCCAAGCCCTGCCCTACTGGCCAATAAGGGCTGGGGGACCTGCAGGAACCCCTCACAACCTGTGGGACCCTGCTGTGGCCCCTATTCCAGCGTGATAAGGAGAGGGGGCTTCTGGGCTTTGTAGGTCACAGCTCCCAGATCCACTGGCTGATGAGCTGCCAATAACTGAGACTCAGTTTCCCTGTCTGCACACTGGCTCTTGTAAGAATTAAATAACAATACTGAGTGCTTATTAAATGGAAATTTCTTTTGAGCCACAGTCACAGAAGAGGGGCGGGGACATTGGGGCACCTGCAGGCTGACAGCACACAGACTGGAGGGCGTGCTGAGTGCCCAGTTCAGTTCCCTGACCTGATAGAATTGAAGCTGAGGCCACTGGGTGAGGCGGAAGATGGGGCCCCAGGGGAAGCTGCCACTTCTACCCTGTGTGGCACACTGCAGCCACAGAGGAGCTCCAGGACCGTCTGCCTTACAGAGCTGGTTCCTAACAGAGCCCTGGGCCTGGTCCTGCCTCCATGACCCACTCTCAGGTGGGGGATGGGCTCCTGCAGCTTAGCCTCGCCTGTGCGGGGTCTTCCTCATCCTGGTCTACACCTTGTCTGCACACACGTGACGCGAAGGCACGGAAAAGCAACCATCCATGCCGTGCTCCAGCTGCAACCATCCATGCTGTGCTCCAGCTCGTGGGCCTCTGCCCTGGGGTGGCCCTGCCGAGTGGAGAGGCTTCAAACCCTCGGCACCCAGCTCCAGCTGGAGGGGAGCAGCATCCCCGTGCTCAGCACCAGGCTGCACGTGCACCCACTCACTCCATCTTCCCACAAATAGCCACGAGACAGGTATTAGGCCTACTTGGATGGGTGCTGGGATCAAACCAGGGCCATGCATGTGCCAGGCAAGCACTTCACGGCCACCAAGCCACATCCCCACCCTTGTCCCCATTTCTAAGATTGGGAGGCTGAAGCAGCATGAAGGTTAGTACCCTGCCCTGTTCTACTTAGCTCCAGAGTGGCAGAGCCAGTACTGGCGGCCAGGCAGCCTGCAGCCCCTCCTCATAACAAGTCTGATGGAGCCAGGTGTGCTGGCACTTGGGAGGCTGAGGCATGGGAATTGCGGAGAGGTCGAGGCCAGCCTGGGCTACACTGAGATGCTGCCCTAATAACAATAGGGACAAACAACAAGCTTGGGACGTAGCTCAGTGCAAAGGCCCTGGGCTTAATCTCTGATACCACGAAGGAAAGGAGTCGGATGAGTGTTTGCTGACCCAACAAACAGCTGTGCCCACAGGAACAAAGTCACGTGTCCCCATCTCAGACACACTGATCTGGACCACGCCACCAGGGTCTCCCACCCCAGTGGCTGCCCCTCAGTGCCCCCGTCGTAACCCACCTTCTGAGCATAGCATGGTCCCCATCTCCAAGGGGATGACAAGCAGTGGGAAGATGCCTGTGAGCCCCACGAGGAGGGAGCCGAGGAGGGAGCAGACCCAGGTGTCCAGTCTGTCGCTGCTCAGCAAGGCCCCCCAGGACTCCCCATCCTTGCTGTCCAAGCGACAGGCTGCTGCGGCCCCCCAGTTCTGGAGAGCTGGCTGGGCACCTTCGGTCCTTCCCAGCAGTTGCAGGGCAAGGGTGGTGAAGAAGAGGAGCCTTTGGCCCGCCATGCCACAGCCAGGGAAGGGACATCCAGGCATGCCACGTGCTGGAAAACAGAGGCCACTTAGGTGGGCAGCCAGTCCTGCCTGCACACCTGCTCAGGACACGAGGCGTCCCCACCAGCCCCAGAGGCCAGGGCACCCACCCACCTGTGGGGCGCCCAGCTGAGGCACAGCTCCTCCACTTGCTCTCTCCCAAGCACTGCGCATTTTTCCCCTCTGAGCTAGCTCCAACAGACTGTGTAGGCTGGCGCGTGGTGTCTGCCTGAGGCTAAACTTTCCCTAATGACTGGGTGAGGCACTGGCTCCCTCTAGCCACCGGCAGGCCTGGCCCAGACGACTGCTCAGGCTGCCAGAAGAGGTTTGGTGCCAGGCTGTGCCCTGCTGAGGACCCCTGAGACTGAGGGCATCATGGTCTAAGCTGACAGGGCAACACCAGGGGCAAGGAGAACCAAGCAGTGAAGCCAGCCAGGACCATCAAAGCCTCTTCCTGGGAAGGAAGCCCTCTGTCGCTAGGGCACAAGGAAGTGAGGCTGGCACTAAAGGATCCTGCGGGATCCTCTGGTCTGCAGATGCCTCACAGATGTGGGGCACAGGCTTCGGGCTGTTGGCAGGCAATTCCCAGAGTCCCTGAGCCTCAGAGTGCTTGTGCCCAGGGGCAGGTCTAGGTACTGCCTCCCTGAGAGCCCAGCAGATGACAGAGGTGGCAAGGCAGGTGGATGATGGCAGGGAGTAGACTCAGGCCCCCTCCCCAGCAGGAATATGCCCCGACAGTGGATCCCAGGATGGGACGTGAGTCAGCCAAGGAGAAGTTCAGTCTGGAAACTCGGGCGTGAGATTTAAGTGACGTTTGGCCCTGTCCTGTGGCAGCTGTGACCTTGAGCAGCCTCAGTTTCTTTCTTTGCTGAGGAAGTAGCAGGGAGAGGACACCGCTGTCCCTGGGGACTAGGAAAGATGCCCTGGGTGGCATCTGCAGGCCTCAGCTCCGGGGACCCTGTGGGCCGGGCTGGGGACCAGGGCTGCACAGGCAGGGCCGGGCCTGAGTACCAAGTGGGCCAGTGGGGAGGCGAGGGGCCCCAAGCGTGGGAGAACAGAGTGCAAAGGAAATGAAAGGGGACAGCAGGAGGGACGATTGAGGGAGCCGGACAGGGGTGAGGGGCGGAGGAGGACGGCAGATCGCGGGGACAGAAGGCGCCCGGGGCAGTGAGTCTGACTCGGACTCTGGGAGGCTCCGGGCTAAGGCGGGGACCCCCGGGCCAGGGTCCCGAGGCCAGGCGTCACTCACCGTGCGGCAGCAGCGGCGGCGGCGCTCCGGGCTGGCCGGGCCATCCAGCTGCGGAGCCGCGCCCCGCCCTGCCCGCCTCTGCCCCGCCTGCCCCACCGCCCCCGGCCCGGCCCGGAGCCGCCCCGGAACGCGGCCACGTCAGTCGGGGCTGCCCGGAACCGATGCACCGCACCCTGCAGGGGCACCCGGAGCAGCGGCAGAGTGCACTTCCGCCTCGGGACTACGGGGGACTGGTGCGGGAAGCGCACTTCCGCTCGTGTATGGGCAGGCGAGGTGGGCGGAAGTGGGAACTCCGCGGGTGCAGCGTTCAACCCTGCTATGTTGGGCTTGGGTAGCGGCCCGCTGGGGACCGCAAGCGATAGCGCGGCAGTGCTTGCGGGTCTGGCGTTGGTCTCCACCGGCACGCAGTTCCGCACGCAGCCGCACGGGGGCGCACTGGGCCGCCAGAGGGCGGGATGCGGGCTCCAGCCGAGGCGTCGGGCCGCACTGTTCCACGCGCGGGGAAAGGGGAAGTGCCTGCCGCAGGGAGGGGCCTGGCCCGGGAGCCGCAGAAGAGGGAATTTTATTCTTACTCATCGGATTATTTTTATGCTTTGGTTTTTCACTTGGAACCTCAGGCCACTGTCTCCAGGACTTGTAACCCTTTGGGGTCCAGCGCCAGGGAGCTCGGCCCTGAGCCTCCTAATCCTAAACCTCTTCTCGCATACCAGTGAGGGCGCTTCTTGGTTTTACCTTGGCAGCCGAGGCTTCTTGGACACCCGTTACGTGGCTTGCGGGAATCTCACCTAATCCTCTTGCTGTCCTTAGCCTAAGTGCATACGTGGCACTGATCGTGGAGTTTGAATTCGCACCCAGACCCCGCGACATCGCCTGGCTCTCCGGCCAGGCCAGCCTAGCCTGGAGGAGCTCCTGAAGGGCGCACCGGTGCTTGGTCCCGTAGGGTTGTGACCTGATGGGGCTGTGCCCACCGGGGAGGACCCTCTTTTGCGCCCCTGAGCTGGCGCCCTCCTACCTCAGGCCTCGTGCAGGCGTGGTACCTCTGGGGTGCAGTCCCCCAAGCACATCAGGCACTCGTATGCAAAGCACTTCACAATAGGCAAATGATTTCACAACAATACGGTCAGCATGTCAGCATTCCTGCCTGTGGCCAGGGATGGGCCAGTCCTGGCTGTAATGCCCGCTCACTCACTGCCCTTTTCCCTGGGCCAAGCATCGGACTAACATCTCCTGGTGGGTCTGGTGATGTGCACCTGTGATCACAGCAGTTTAGCTCCGGAGGCTGAGGCAGGAGGGTTGAAGGGCAGCCTGAGCTACAGAGGGAAACCTTGTCGCCAAACAAACAGGCAAAACCCAAAAAAGCATCTAGCGGGTGGGGGTGGGACAAAGCCAGAGCAGGCTGACCAGGCACAAAGGGGCCGTTTGAAACGCTGACTTGGTGTGAAAGCGCTGTAGAAACAGAGTACAACAGCGGTCACTAGAGGATAGGAGGAGTATGGAGGAAGAGACAGCCAGAGGGAGCCACCAAAATAGCCAGGGGGAATCAGCTCAAGTTCAGCAGCACAGTGGCCAACTGCACTTTATGGTGTTCCTTGTGTATTATGTTGCCCAGGTTGGTCTCAGCTCCCAGGTCCAAGCAAATCCTCCCATGTCAGCCACTTGACTAGCTGGGACTACAGGCACATGGCTCTCCAGTCAACTATACATACATACATACATATATATATATATATATATATATATATTTTTTTTTTTTTTGTGGGACTGGGGTTTGAACTCATGACCTTGCACTTGCCAGGCAGGCACTTGTGCCATAGAGCTATCTCCTCAGCCCCCCAATGTTTTATATATTTTAAGAAACTAGAAAAGACTTTGTAGGGGCTGGGGAGATAGCTCTGTAGCACAAGTGCCTGCCTGGTAAGTGTAAGGTCGTGAGTTCAAACTGCAGTCCCGGGAAAAAATAAAAAATAAACAAAGGCTGTGGGGAAAAAGGAACCCTTCTCCACTGCTGGTGGGAATGCAGATTGGTGCAACCATTGTGGAAAGCAGTGTGGAGGATCCTTACAAAACTAGAATTGGAAGTTCCGTTCAATCCAGCTATCCCCCTACTGGGAATTTTCCCAGAAGAACTGAAAACTTCATACCATAGCGATATCTGTGCACCTATGTTTATA
>PVJA010050949.1:0-13056 GCA_004027025.1 Myocastor coypus | reverse complement strand
GGCCTTGAGCTCACTTTTGTAGCCCGGGCTGGTCTCGAACTCGCACTGATCCTCCTGCCTCAGCCTCCCAAGTGCTGGGATTACAGGCGTGAGCCACCACACCCGGCATCTTTTTCAACCATTCTTCAAATGATGGACATTTTAGTTGTTTCCAAGATTTGGCTATTACAAATTGGGCTGCTATAAATGTAGGTGCACAGATATCGCTATGGTATGATGTTTTCAGTTCTTCTGGGAAAATTCCCAGTAGGGAGATAGTTGGATTGAATGGGATTTCCAGTTCTAGTCTTTTAAAGATCATCCACACTGCTTTCCATAATGGTTGACTAACCTGCATTCCCACCAGCAGTGGAGAAGGGTTCCTTTTTCTCCACAGCCTCTCCAGCATTTGTTACTGGTTGATTTCTTTATGATAGCCATTCTTTCTGGGGTGAGATGGTATCTATGTGTTATTTTAATTTGCATTTCACGTATGGCTAGCGATGTGCAGCATTTCATTTATAGGCTTGTGGAATTTCTTTCTCTGAGAAGTGTGTGTTCATGTCAGATGCCCATTTCTGGATTGGGTCTTTGAATTTTGGTACCATAATGATTTTCAGTTCTTTATAAATTCTAGATAGAAGACCTTTGTCTGAATACTTGTTAGTTAAAATCTTTTTGAAATTTGTGGGTTGTCTTTTCACTCTGTTGGTAATTTCTTTTGAAGTGCACAAACTTCTTAGGTGGAGGAGATCCCATTTGTTGATCCTTTCAAGTATTAAACGAGGATTTTGATTTTTGTCCATGAATTTTTTCCCTACCCTGATGTCTTCAAGATATTCTCCCACTTTCTCTTCCAGGAGATTTAATGTTTCTCTTTTAATATTTAGATCTTTAATCCATTTCGACTTTAGGTTAGTGCATGGTGATAGACTTGGATCAAGTTTTAGTTTTCAGCATGTAGAGAGCCAGTTTTTCTAGCACAATTTGCTAAAGAGGCTATCTTTCTCCAATATGCCTGTTTGGCCCCTTTGTCAAAGATAAGGTGGCTAAGTGTGTTTGTATTGCTTCTGCATCTTCCAATCTATTCCACTGATCCTCAGGTCTATTTTTTTGGTAATACCATGCTGATTTTATTACTGTAGCTTTGTAGTATGACTTTAGGGCAGGAATTGTAATGCCTCCTGCCATACCTTTGTTGCCCAGAATTGTCTTTGCAATTCTGGGTCTTTTTTGGTTCCAAATAAATTTTAGGAGTGATTTCTCCAGGTCTGCAAAGTATATTGATGGTATTTTGATAGTAATTGCATTAAATTTGTATAACAATTTAGGGAGTATGGCCATTTTCACAATGTTTGTTCTTCCTATCCAGGAGCAGGGAATATCTTTCCATTTTCTGAAATCTTCTAGGATCTCTTTTTTCAGAGTACTGTAGTTCTCATTGAAAAGGTCTTTTACTTCCTTAGTTAGGTTAATTCCTAAGTATTTCATTTTCTTTGGGGCTATTGTAAAAGTTACTGTTTCTCTAATTTCTCTCTCAGTGTGTTTGTTATCTGTGTAGAGGAATGCCACTGACTTTTGTGTGTTGACTTTGTAGCCTGCTCTGCTACTGAATTTGCATATTAATTCTAGTAGCTTCTTGGTGGAGTTCTTTGGGTCTTCCAAGTAGCTTATCATGTCATCTGCAAATAGTGATAGTTTTACTTCTTTACCTATTCTTATTCCTTTTATTTCTCTTTCTTGTCTAATGGCTGTAGCTAATGCTTCCAGAAGTATATTGAATAGGAGTGGCAATAGGGGGCATCCTTGTCTTGTATCAGATTTGAGAGTAAAAGACTTCAGTTTTTCCCCATTTAGAATTATGTTAGCTGTTGGATTGTCTTAGATGGCCTTATCAGCTTGAGGTAGAGGCTCTCTATTCCAATTTTCTGTAGGACTTTGAACATGAATGAGTGTTGCACTTTGTCAAAGGCCTTTTCTGCATCAATTGAAATGATCACGTGATTTTTTTTCTTGGCTCTATTGATATAGTGTATTGTATTTATAGATTTCCATATATTGAACCATCCTTGCATCCCTGGAATGAATCCTACCTGGTCATGGTGTATAATCTTCTTGGTGATTTGTTGTATTCTAGAGGCGAGGATTTTGTTGAGGATTTTTGCATCTATGTTCATGAGAGAAATTGGTCTGTAGTTTTCTTTTTTAGTTGCATCTCTGTCTGGCTTTGGTATCAGTGTAATACTTGCCTCTAGCAATGATTTTTGGAAGCATTGCTTCCTTTTTGATTTCATGGAAGAGTTTGCAGAGTATTGGGATTATGTCTTCTATAAATTTCTTGTAGAATTCAGTGGCGAATCCCTCAGGTCCTGGACTTTCCTTTGTCCATAGGCTTTTTATTACATTTCCTATTTCATTGGCTGTTATTGGGCTGTTGAGAGTTCTCATATCTTCTTGATTCAGTTTTGGTAATTTGTACTTTTCTAGGAATCTGTCCATTTCATCTGTGTCTTCAGTTCTGTGAGAGTAAAGATTCTTAAAGTAGCTATTTATGATCCTCTGTATCTCTGCTTGGTCTGTAGTAATTTCACCCTTTTCATTCCTTATTGCTTCAAGTTGAGTACTTTCCTCTTTTTGATGAGGTTACCTAGAGGCTTATCAATTTTATTTAATCTTTTGAAGAACCAGATTTTGGATTCATTGATTCCAGACAGGATGCCAGAGGGGGTGCTAAATGGGTTTGGGACTGGAGCTCAGGTGGGAGGAGCCAGGAAATGGTGGCAGGCCAAGGGTCCTTATCTAGCAGGTGCATGGGCCAGATGGGATGACAGAGTGGGTGCTGGATCGGTTTGGGACTGGAGCTCAGGGAGGAGGAGCCGGGGAAAAAATTACCTTTAAAGAATAATTTTTTAAAAAGAATTACTACCATAAAGTTAATGCCAGATCGGGGCTGAGCCCTAGTTTTTTAAGTCAAAATATAGTTTATAGTTTATATGTATAAAATGGGATTGCATAGTGTGCTCTCATCAAGTGTTTGTGAAGATCTCATGAAAGCAGTCATCCACATGTTTAGCATGAAGCCTGGACTTTCCACGGATGTCAGCTGCTGTTTTCCTTCTGGTGAAGAACCGCTATTCACAGTGTACTGTTCTTAAGAGTTCAGATGTCAGGCTTTGTCTAATATCTCTATTTATAAAGAAAAATGATTGTACATAGCAAAACCTTTTTCAGTAGCGAGAAATGCCCATGTTTATCCTTCTTTATATGTTTAAGCTTAAATAGCTCATACATGTGACCGAGTAACTCTAAAATAATTGAATTATATTTTTAGCTGAAACATTTGTGTTGGCCAGCTTGTTCATGGTGCTGCAACAGCATATTTTTACATCTTGGGAAAAAAATTTTATTGTTGTTGTTGATACAGGGTCTTGCTACCCTGTTTTGACTCATAGTGATCCTCCTGTCTCTGCCTTCCTGGCTCTGAAATTACAGGTATGTGCCACCATGCCTGGTTCTGGCGCAGGCATAGCGTATCTGGGGTTCTGGGGCTCGCACAGCATGCAGTACCACAGATTGAACCCCAGTCCTTGTGCTTGCCAGGCAGATGCTTAGAGCACCAAGCTATTTCCCCAGCTCTAGAAAGAATTTTTTAAAATAACTTTTTTTTTTTTGCCTAAATCAGTCAATCTATCTATCTATCTGTCTGTCTGTCTATCTATCTATCTATCTATCTATCTATCTATCTATCTATTATTTTTGCAGAACCCGGGATTGAACTCAGGTCCTTGCATTTGCCAGGCAAGTGCTTATTCTATGAGCTATCTCCCCAGCCCCATTGCCTAAATTTAATAAGTAATAAGATTCTAAAAATTTCAAAGAGCTGTACACTGTACGTTTTTTTTTAAGTGGCCTATATTCAGTATTACATACCCAGGGCACATAATTGCTGAAATTCCCCTTTCCTCCTTCCCAGTTTTTGTCGATTTCTTTTTCTGAAAGAGTTTACCCTGATGTTTCTGTTGCAAGCAGCAATGTGTTTTTGCAGTGTGCTGTTGACATTTACCAAAGATTTGACTCCCTTCCTTCAGCGGGAAGGAGTTAACTATGGACACGTCATTTATGTGAGTAGATAGAAAGCTATAGTGACCATGGACCATGTCTGAGAGTACTGGCGTGAGGGAAGGTTCGGGGAGCACTCAGAAGGGATGCGCTAGGCCCTCCTTTAGCCTTTACTCCTTTCTTCCCCCAGTGCTGAAGCTACTGTTTTGTCAGCAGCCACATGGCCAGCAGGTACCTAAGCAGTTTATACTGCGGAGTGAGTGGTCTGGTTTTGTGATTCTTGCTGAAGTGGAAGTTCCTGTGCTGAGGTCCTCTGAAACATGAGATCCATCTAATGAAGGCAAGCCATCATTTTATTTTGATATCTAGAATGTATCTATTTTGAAGTTGATTAGAAAGTTTGCCCCGGAGTTCTTTTACATTTGTCAGAAAAAATCTCCTGATCATCACAGGATATATTTATGGTTTACTTTTGTGCTGTATTCTTACCATACTTCAGAAGTGCTTCGGCCAGCTAGATAGCTCAGCAGACTAAAGTGTCTGCTTGGGCAAGTTTGGGCAACCACAGGGGTCTCAGTTTGATCCCCGGCACTGCATGCTGCACCAGGCCCCACCCACAGGGCAGGTTGAGGCGGCCATAATATTAAAAAAAAAAAAAAAAAAACAAAACACAAAAAAAACCCAACTTCTTTTCTATAGATTAAGTGAGCTCTCCTACGGGAGTTATTTGAATGTTAACTGAGAGACCTTTTGTTTCTGTTTCCATTATGTGTGTATGCTTTTTCTTCTTCTTTTTAACATTACTAGTAGCATGAAGGTAAAATAAAATTTGGGACCCGCAAGGTGATGAAAAGGCCACTGTGGGAGTTGAACATGAAAGAATGGTGCTTTCATGAGGAGGAAGGTATTGATGTGGTTTTGGGGGCTGAGGTTTGTTTTTGTTTCAGCTACCATCTTAGAGACAATGATGAATCAGAACTGTATCAGGCCGGCAGGTCTTAATGCACATTTCCAAACAGAGATGTCTCTCTTAGATACATAGAGAAAGGCTCACATAGATTGCCTGTATTTGTTCTGCTTCTCAGCTTACCCTTGAGGAATATAGAATCCTGCTGAACAGTGCCAGCATTAGTTTAGGGTGAAACTCATAATTACATTGGGTAATAAAGGAATTTTAAAATTCCTGTTTTTTTCCTGTGGCTCTCTTTCACAAATGAGACTCATGGTGAAATACTTTTGCAAGTGTTTCCATTCATCTCAGGCTGATATAAGATGCCTAATGCCTTGCGGTTTTCTAATTACCAAAGCCCTAATTTCTTTGGCACATTTCTCTGCTGTCTGTAGATTTCCTTTTGGCAGCAAAAATGTTTACCCATGTGACAAGATGAGCACTGGCATCTCTAGTCTGGTACAGACAACATCTGGATGGGTGTTCTGATGTTTTGGTCAGTTCTTGGCCAGAAGACTGAGATAGGGATTGCTTACCACTTACTTTTTTCTAGGTCTTATTTCATAGGTGCTTGCGTTACATCACAGAAATGATCTAATGCCACATTCAGAGAGAGACCAGAGGAGAATTTGAGTGTACCTGAACCATTATTGAAGGGGGGGGGAGTGCTTGCTGTGACCTTGCTGCCCGTGGTATGACTTGAAGAAAGCCTGTGAGATCTGGACTGTCTGGCACAGTAAGGTTTGAGAAATTTTGCCCCGGAATTTGTCGATTCAGTAATGAATCCAACTGTGCTATTAGAAATGGAGTTTTTAGTGTGTTTATTGGCCATTGCTGTACTTTGCACAAAGGCTAAATTCTTTTGGAATGTGAGGGAATAAAAGTTTATTGCATGCATAGCTTGAGGAAAAAACCTGAGTTAGTTGTCCATGCTTTTCTTTAATAGAAATTTGGAGATTGTTTTCTGCTGTCTTCTACCACTTTAATAGAGCAAACCTGTGACTTTGGCTTCCTTGTTTAAAATCCAGTTCTTTCTTTCCTTTTGTTTTCTTTAGCAAGACATTGAAGAAAGTAAGCGTTGACATTTGGTGTGTGTAAAGAAATTAGAAGCATATCAGAGTAGAGCTAAGTTCTGATGCTAGAGACAAAAGTAATGGTTATCCCCGCGCAAATTATAAAGTATGTTGCTTTTTTTTGTATGTTGCTTTTGATTATGCCTTTGTTTTTGCCTGACTTTAGTATAAATCAGCACTAATTAATTTTGAGTCATACCCTGAGGTTTAAATTATTTTGAAGCTTTGAACAAAAAATATCAAAGCTTTGTTTTAATTGTTATCAAAGAAATACTGTAAAATCAGTGGGGTTTCACTTGATCATGAAAGTCATTACTTGATTGTATGCATCATTCTTATTTGTTTCTTCATGTTCCTCACCATTTATTTGTTG
This sequence comes from Myocastor coypus, assembly GCA_004027025.1. Lineage (NCBI taxonomy): Eukaryota > Metazoa > Chordata > Mammalia > Rodentia > Myocastoridae > Myocastor > Myocastor coypus. The sequence goes on along the minus strand of PVJA010050949.1, from coordinate 6,623 downwards.
AGCATATGCTTTGGGCTGATACTGTGCAAGGCAGGACTTCATTAGATCGAACATTGTTCTGTTTGTTTTTTTAGTACCATATTTTTTTTCAAGTTCACAATAATAGTGACGTAGATAATTACATTGCTACAGTAGGTATTTTTGAATAATTGATAATTTCTCTGCCTGTAGTATTTGTCCTTCCCATTTTCAAGTTTAAATTAAGATATATAACTTACATATATGTGAGAATCAGCTTTTAAGGCACTGTATAAAACCTTTAAATTTCTAAGCCCTGAATCAGACAGCGGTGTCAACTGAAAAGATTTTAGAACAAGGAAGCCTTACCCAATCTTATTTAGATTTTTCTTCACAGCTAGCAAAACTTGTAAACATACTACCTTTTGAATCATTGAAAAATATAGAAATAGAGCTAACACTCAGGTCTAATAAATGCCAAAAATAATAAAAATTTAAACATCTTTTGCTATTGGTTTATTTCTTTATAACTTTAATTTCATTTTATAGTAGGTTAGCTTAAAAATCTTTCAAACCGACCATCATATTTAGTTTCCTTTATAGGAGCTCCCACTTATGACATCTCAACTTTGTTAAAAGGGACATTTCAACAGAAACGCTGATTCTTGCTGTCAGTGAGAAAGAAGAGCAAAAAAACCCCATGAAGTTGTTGCAGCTTTCTCTCAGCATCACTGGGCAGCTCAGGTATTTACATAATGTCTATCCGCATGTCACTCGGGCAAGTGGCATTTCCACTAGTCAGTTCTTGTATTGAGTAAATTTGATAAAATTGTTGTTTTTGTTTCCTGTTACATTATAAAAAATACTGAAAATATGCAATTTCTGGCCATCCTGTATATAAATAATTGGGCTGGTAAGTGGTCAGCAAGAACCTGGCACCGTGGCTGTCCTTACACCTCATCATTTTTAAAGAATGCTCTGAGTGCTACGTTAGCAGGGAACTTCACTGCACACAGTGTCTGAATCTGAAAAATTAAAACAAGGGAGTTCTTATTGTCTATGTCATGGGACCTACTATCCTAACCTGCTTTGACCGTTAGATGCAATTAGGTTAAAATTTTGAGCTGTCAGATATTGGCAGTAAGGAAGTAGACTGTTTCCTTGTAAATGGGGGAGCCATTTGTAAGAGAGGTCCAAAATAAATTTTGGATGTTTGGTCACATGTCTACCTGTAAAAGACATCCACCCAAATAGTAACTACCTTTCATATCATCAGGCTGTGGATCTACTTCCGTTTTGGAAAGTGTCCAATTTTTTGGTCCCTTTATTGTGAAATTAGGAGAAAAATCCTTGTCTTTTGGTAGTTCAGCTCTCGGTGTTTTTCTCTGGAAATAGTAAAGTTAGCAAAGATGAACTTGATTGTGGAGAATTGTTAATTGGCAGGAAAAGTATTCTTATGATTTAATATTTGCATTATATTATATAGGGTACGTTAAACATCACTTGAAGTTAGTCTGTACATTTTTCAAACTGTCAACATTTATCTGGTATTTATGGAGGAAATGGGAAAAGCATCCTGTGTAGAAGACTTTTATCTCTGGTTTTGAAAAATTATCACTATTATTTTTTGGTTTTTAGGAATTCAACAATGGTTGCTGTACTGCATGATGTTGTCCTCAAATTAGTTGTGCAGATTACCAGCTATAAGCATGCAGGATTAGAAAAGAAAGTTATAAGACATTTAAAAGGACAACAAGAAAAAAAAAGAGATAAATGTAGGCATCCACTGCTCCCCTCTGTGGACCAGCAGCAATCAGCGGTACAGTTACCATCCTGCCTACATACATAAATATATCTTTCTCCCCCTTTCCATCCACTCCTGTCCCTTTTCTCCTCCCAGGGGATAAATTATTATAAGAATAAAATACATTATGAGTTGAAAAAAGATACTCTATAAGGTAAAGTGTGAGGTTTACACAAAACAGGTTAAAACACAGCAGGCAAATTGTTGAATACTGATAATTTTATGGGGTTCAACTTTGTGATAAACCGGTTTGGTCTAAATTTACCTTCTATTTTTCCCCTCCTTTTTTTTTTTCTGTGCAGGGTCTTACTCTGCAGCTCAGACTTGTATTGATCCTCCTGAATTCTGACCCCCTAATGCTGGGATTACAGGTGTGCACCACCATGCCTGGACTCCACGGCAGACTCAGGGCACCCGGGGCAGGGCTGGCACAGCATGCCATGCCAAGGATCGAACCCTGGCCCCTGCACTTACCTGTGCAAGCACTTAGTCCACTGAGCTATACTGCTGGCCCTCATCTTCTCAATAAGAAGCTTTTCATTTAATTTGCTTGTAGCCAGATAAAATTCAACTGAACCTGTGGATACTTAAATTTGTCTTTTTTTTTTCTTGTTGACCTTTTAAACGTCTTATAACTTTTTTTTTCTAACTCTGCATGCTTATAGCTGGTAATCTGCACAACTAATTTGAGGACAACATCATGTAATACAGCAACCATTGCTGAATTCCTAAAAATCAAAAAATAATAATAATGATAATTTTTGAAAACCAGAGCTAAGACTCTTCTATACTACAAAGGATGCAAACTTAGGTCTTTCTTAATAAAATAGTTTAGAAAGAAGCTATTTTTTTTTATTCTGATCATTTGTATAATTTCATCCATAGATATATTTACTGGCATAATACTAATTTAATGCTCTGATCCTAAGAAATCTTCAAGAGAACAAGCTTGGGTGGCACTAGACAATAAATGTATGGAAACAAATGGCCTAGGTTTAGGTGGAAAAATCTTTTACTGAATTTGAGTTGGAAGAGAGTTGGTGCATACTTGTGGTCACTGCCTTTCTTTCCTACTTTGTGTGCCAAAATCTGAATTGTAGATCCTAACCACTTCCCAGTATCTTAATTTAATTTTGAATATGAGAGTTTTTTAAACATTATTTTTGTGTATTCCGGTGTAAATTTTTAATAGCAATCTGAATAAAAACAAAAATGTAATGCCATTTTCATATTACATAGACCTTCTGAAACAGAAGTGAAAGATTTCACTAGTAGGATTTTTGTATGTATTCACAAACCATTTTCCTTTTTAAGTCCAGAAGAATGTGGGCTGGGCCAATAGCTAAAGAAGAAAGACTAAGGGCCAGTGACTAAATATGAGTTTTTCCATTTTTGTGTTTAAAGTCTACCATGTAATATCAAAATTACTTTATTTAAATTTTCAATGACTACAGTTGTGTTTTGAAGTCAAATGTGTCATTTAGAAAAATAGGAAATTTTTACATATAAAATATAAAAGTATCCTTAAGATATCTTTTATGAAATGATACATATTATATAAGAGTTAGACCTTAAAATCTCTTTATCCTTAGTGCTCTATCCTTTTTTTTATAGTACAGCCATTACTGAATATTTTGAGAAATATTTTTATGATCACATTGATAAATATCCTTTAAAATCTACTTAAATATTCTGCTGTATGTATAATCCTGCCTCTTTCTGAGCTAGACATTTTTGTTCATGCACATGTGTATAATTGGTCATAAGTTATTTAGCGTATCATGACTGTGAAGTTCTTCAATGGAAATGCTGGGCCAGAAGGCATTTGTCCCTCTAAATTGTCCCTCAAAGTTATATGTGCTGGTAGTGCTGTATGTGAAAGTGTCTTGTCACAATGGGTGTCTGTGTCTTTTTAGCATGGGTCCATTCAGTCAGTGAAAAAAAAGTATGGGGTCTCATTCTGAGCAGGAGTTAATATCTTTTCATATATACTTGTTTTTAAATTCATTTCAATATAAGTATTCTGTTAATTGTCCATTTGTCATCTGTTGTCTTATTGGGCTTTTAGTTTAATAGTCTTGGCAAATCTTATTTTTGTGATATTGGAGATAATTTTTTTCTTCTGAATTTTATTGGCTTTTTTTCTTACATCTTATTTATTTGTTTATTTGTTATTATGTATTTGGAATAAGGTCTCACTTTGAAGCTCAGACTTGTAGCGATCTTCGCATTTTCAGCCTCCCCAACACTGGGATTGCAGGCATTCACCGCCCTGCCTAGTCTCGATGGCCAACTCAATGTGCTGAGGTGTGTGTTGGGATTGGACTCGTTCTGTGTACTTACTTAAACAGGTGGTTAGTGTGCTGAGCTTGCTTGCTGGCCTATTTCACTTATAACTATGGTCTCAAATTGCATCTATTTACCTATAAAAGTTTCAAGTTTGTCTTTCTTTATTGCTCAGTAGTACTCCATTTTATAAATTGTATACCACTCTTTTATTATTTTTTTTTAATTCAATACTGGGGATTGACTCAAGGTCCTTGCAAAGTAGCCCAGCTTGGGCTTGAACATTTAGATCCTCCTGCCTCAACCTCTGAGAATGCTGGGGTTACAAATGTGCATTGTCTTGCCTGGCTTACAACTGATTTTTTTTTTTAAACATTACTTTTTTTTTCTTTTCCCCTTTCTTTTTTTAACAGTTGACACATTGCATATTGTCCTCACAATAGTTCTACAGAGCACAGTGTGTGGGCATGACCTACCTTCCTATTGATGTTGTTAAGAAGAAGAAAAGAAAAAAAATTCTTCTCTTTGAACTAAGAGGAAGCAGATGCATACACAGTCCAATGTTCTGCAATCGCAGTGGGCCACCAGTGAAGTTTGCAATGTTGGAGGCTATTGATCCAAGCTTCCTACAGCTCATCTCATCAGTCTAGCTCTGCGTTTCATGCATTGTAATTATTGTAATTAAGCTTTTTTTTTTTTTTTTTCTGGGTGATCAAGGGCAAGTCAAAGCAAGACCTGCATAAGAAAACATTCATTTTTTGTATCTTCCAAGGTCAAATCCCCTCAGGATTAAGTTTGGGACCAGATACAGTACACACAGAATGAATCAGATATTGGTCTTAAGAACCTTGAAAAGGTTCATCATATTGATCATGTCACCATGTTACACTAAAACTATGCTTGGAATGCATGTCACTCTTGCCTTTTTGATGTGTACTGCTCCCAGTGTAAACTCGGTTACTGTTATTCTCTCTCTCAAGAGTAGTGTTGAAAATAAGAGACTGGGCCAAATACCATAGACTTGACAGGCTACAATTTTGCCTTTCCTTGAATTTCCAAATATCTGTATAAAAATTATGTAACTGCTTATATTACATTGTATGGAACATTATTAGAATATCAATGATGGTCACAAAATATCAATTCCAAGCTAAGCCAAAATATTTGATACTCAGAAAGCCAGTGATGATAAGCTCAAGTACCTATGCTATAGAGCAGTAGTATCACAAAGCTTTTCTACTGGAGGGTTGAGAATGTAAGTTAACAGACCAAATATTGGAGAAAAAGAAGGGCTATGAGGATAGCCAATATTTTGGTCCTAGCCCTTCAAGGTCAGTAAGGACTCAGGATATAAGAGAACCTGTGCTGTAATATCCTATAACTCAGAGGTGTCTCAAATTTTCTGGTCAAGGAGTTTATGGGACCTCAGAGGAAAGGGATAAATGAACTATAGTTTGTCTAAGGAGAGTCACCCAGAGAAAAACATTCTCTCAGGCTTTCACAGAAAGCAAACTGGCCAAGCAATGGCCGTGACTCATCCCGAAGGCTGACATTATTTGCTATTTAGTTATTTAGTATTTTTGGCTTTGTAGAAGATTTTTAGTTTTCTGGTAGCCAGTCAAATTATCGCCTCTTTCATTATTATGTCAGGAGTTTGCGTACCAAAACTAGTCCTTGCTTTAAAATTATAAATACATTTATCTATGTTTTTTCTAAACTTTTTATAATATCATTTTAAACTGTTGTTTTTTTGTATCTGAAGCTTATTGGAGTATAGTGAGGTAGGACTATAGATTTACTTTTTCCTAAAATGTTACTTCCCAGCATAGTTATTGAATAAACACCATCCTCTGCATTGATTGAAAGATACTCCCTTTGTCTGACACTACATTCCAGATGTAATGGGGATTCCGTTTAGAATTTTTAAAAAATTTGTTTTCTGCCGGAGGGTTAAGAATGTAAGTTAACAGACCAAAAATTGGAGAAAAAGAAGGGCTATAAGGATAGCCAATATTTTGGCCCTAGCCCTTCAAGGTCAATAAAGACCCAGGATATAAAAGAACCTGTGCTGTAATATCCTATAACTCAGAGATGTCCCAAATTTCCTGGTCAAGGAGATTATGGGACCTCAGAAGAAAGGGATGAATGAACTTCAGTGCGTCTAAGGAGAGTCACCCAGAGAAAAACATTCTCTCAGGCTTTCACAGAAAGCAACATGGCCAAGCAATGGCCATGACTCGTCCCAAAGGCTGACACTAATAACAGTTCTACAAAGTACTGTCTATGGTCTAAAACTTAATTCTGAGGGGATTGGACCCTGGAAGATACAAAAAAAAAAAAAAATGAATGTTTAGTTATACAGGTCTTGCTTCGACTTGCCTTTGACCACCTAGCAAGAAAAAAAAAATCCTTAATTATAATGCATGAAACACAGAGCTAGGTTGGTGAGATGAGCTTTAGGAGGCTTAGATTCAATAGCCTCCAACATCACAAGATTCACTGGTGGGCCACTGCAATTGCAAAACATTTGACTGTATATATATATGCTTCCTCTTAGTCCAAAGAGAAGTATATT
>PVJA010050948.1:0-13039 GCA_004027025.1 Myocastor coypus | reverse complement strand
TTTTTTTTTTTTTTTTTTTTTTTTGTCTTTTTGAGGTAGGGTCTCACTGCGTAGTTCAGGTTAGCCTTGAGCTTACTTCTGTAGCCCAGGCTGGTCTTGAACTTGCACCGATCCTCCTGCCTCAGCCTCCCGAGTGCTGGGATTACAGACGTGCGCCACTGTGCCCAGCTTATTGTGATAGTTATGTTTCAGAATATTATGAGGGATTTGGACTCATCTCCTATCTTTAACTACTCACAATTCCTATCAGGTAGGTTCATTTTTGAAACATGATATCGCTATTCTAAATTTTCATTTCAAAAAGCAAGTATAAGATAAAGTTTTTACTTTACTCAACCTATGCACTGCATTTTCAAATAGGCTTCCTTTAATCCCTTCGATTACATAAATAATTAGTGCAAAGCCACTGAGGTTAACTGTATTTTTGCCCACACAAAAGAAATACAGGGAAATACGAAGGCCCTTTATCTTCATCAACTACTTCTGAAGCAGTTGATTCCATCGCTGTCTTATAAAAAAACACTGTCTTTAGTTTCGGCCTGTATGAGCCGGTATCTCCTTTGCCATAGTCAGATTGCTAAATTATCAAAGCAGTAAGACTCAGCATCTGGTCACACAGATTACACAAGGACCTTGGGCATGCATGAGAAAGAGAAAGGGTAAACCGGGCGTGGTGGCTCACGCCTGTAATCCCAGCACTCGGGAGGCTGAGGCAGGAGGACTGGTGCCAGTTCGAGACCAGCCTGGGCTACAAAAGTGAGCTCAAGGCCAGCCTCAACTGCATAGCAAGACCCTGTCTCAAAAAAAGACAAAAAAAAAAAAAAAAAAAAAAAAGAAAGAGAAAGGGTAACAGGAAGGAGAATCCAAGTTTATTAAAATGTAATTTTTTGCCTGATTTGGTTAGAGTCCGACTGATGCTTTCAAGCTTCTCATCACCAGCCGCCAATTTAGTTTAATTTGGAACCATGAATAATTGATGACAAAATATGATTAAATTTCTTATGTTTAAGGAACTTTGAAATCCTTCAGATGCTATAAATAGGAAGGAAAACCCGTGGCACGCACTCAGGGTAATGTCTTTCTTGAAAAAGGCTTTACATAGTGTTCTGTGATGATTTTAGTTTAGAATAATTACAGGAAAAGCAGGTGGAAAAATAAGACTTTTATCTTCTCTTCTAGAATTTTATGTTGTATCTAGTATTTCTTTTCTTTTTCTCCAACTCATTTGCTTATTTGTTCTGTTAATCTTTTTCTTTTCTTGAGAAAATAGAACAGTGAATACCGTGTAATACATTTCAGCTAACATAAATCATAAGAAAAGTACTAGCATGTTTAGAAGAAATTGATGTGAAACACAACTGCATTTGGAAATCTAAGTTTTTGTTACTTGTTTATTTATTTATCTATTTATTGATTGATTGTTTGATCTGTTTTGTTCTGGGGATCAAACTCAGGAACTTTTGCTTGTCAGGCAGGAGCTTATGGCACTGAGCTATATGCCTGGCACAATAAAGTTATTTTCTTTAAAAAAATGTATTTAGCAAAGATGACATAAAGAGAAATAGGCGTATGTTCTACAAAATGACAAAAGAGGTGAAGTTATGACTATGTTATAATACCTTAGAATGAAAATTGAGGAAATATGCAAAATTGATTGTTTAACAATTTAACAAAATGCAGCATAAAATATTTAACCTTCAATGTAAACATGTGCTACAGAGATAAGTTGGCGGCCTAAGCACCTGCCTGGCAAGCACAAAGACCCAGGTTTGATCCCTGATACCAGAGGCTGTGCTGGCCCCACACTGAGCAGGCCACTGAAACTGGGTGTGGTGGCACACCTTTATAATCCCTGCTCTAGGGAGGCTAAGACAGGAGGCTCACTAGGAGTCTCAGCTGTGTATTGCGACCCGCTGGCAATTAATTAATTAATTAATTAACTAATTAGTTAATTAATTTTATTTAAAAAGCGCAAGTGTAAATAACTTATCGTTGATTCACCCAATTAAATTTCTTAACAGCCAAGGAGAACCTCTTAAAGGTTAACTATTCCACTTTAATGCAAGGATGATGACGGCAACGACCTCCGTGCCCTCCGTGAACTTCCACAGGTTTCACTTAGTCAGCAAGGAGACAGGAAGTTTAACAATGAAGGTGTGAATGTCGGAAGAGTATAATTCCTGTGTTTCAAAACTGAACCTTTTAAACAAGTTTGTCATTTTTGTTTGCGAAGGCTAAGTAGGTGGCCACAGGTTTGTGTCCTTCCTTCCCCAAGAGAGAAATGTCTAATAGAATCAAGCCAGAGTAGTTCCGGAGTATAATATTAAGAATGAGGAGCATGATAGTATCTAAAAATAAGGACAAAACATAAAGACCACAGCTGTGATAAAGACCTGAGGAATTCACTGGCGCTAGAAATAAGAGATTCATACACAGTAGGTTTACAAGACAATGACAGCAGCATTAAAAAGTGGGCAATACCAGCTCGTAGTACGCAAAAAGTGGATAAAAAGGAGGGCCAGCAAGACCGTTCAGTGGTCTAAAGCACCTGTTTAGGCAAGCTTAGGCAACCGCAGGGACTGTAGTTTGATCCCCAGCACCACATGCTGTGTTAGCCACACCCCCCAGGACAGGCTGAACTGGCCATAATAATAAAAAAATGGTAATGCCTGCACTATGAGCATAGGAATAATCTAGAGCAGGCATCAGGAAGAGCTTAAAGAAGTAGAGAATCAAAAGGTGATTCACAGCAGACAAAGAGCATAGGATGCTAGGGAATCACTAGGAATATATTTTGGGATCTATCATATATAAAAGGACAGTAGGCTAAAATAATATATTGCTTATTTCTAAATTACTGAGGGTCAAATGTCCAATGACATAAAAATGTGATAGGTTCTTGAAGTGAGAAATTTAGCCACTAGCTTGAGTTAATCATTCCACAGTATATACATGTAATATAGAATATTCCATAAATATATACATTTCTAATTTATTAATGTATCATGTGTTAATTTTAAAGTCACCTTCTTTTGTTCTGTATGCTACAGAAATGTCTCACGGGAGCTAGATTTCTTAAAGAGAAAATGAAATAGTAATTTCCATAGGAAAAAAATAGTCTGCAGACAGTGATTCTAGTATAGTTTTATAAATTACTGAAAGTCAGAGCTAAAGGAAGAATAAAAGTTATCTAGTTCAGTCCCAATTTTACATTTCAGTAAGTACATAAATCTAAGAAAAGTTTCAATAGGTGGTGATAAATGGAGTTTAGTTTTGTAAAATGAAGGCTACTTGGTCAAGGAAAGAAGCAGAAAGCAATTGTGTATGGTCAAATAAAAGATGAATATTTAAGAACTAAGATATGTTTTAGTTCCTGAAGCTTTTAGAATTCTGAAAAGGTTCACAATGCATTACTGGCATTAGTAAAAGTGAAACTGCCATCCTGGTATATGTACATACCACATGTCAGATACAGAAGCATCTTATGAAAGAGAAAATTTAACCACAGTAACAACAGCAACAATATTCCAGGATTGAGCGGCTGACACTACTCAAATGAATCATGCAGTAAGATGTGCGAAGCCAAGGTCAATTCCCTAGAGGGCGTAGCAGCCAAGTTACTAAACTCAACGTCACAGTTTTATGCAAAGATGTTTCTTAGGGGGCAGAAAATCAGTATGGCTTTAAAGAGCGGTTATCCTGTATGCCCTGTCCTGAATTTCTGGGTGAATTTCTAGTCAAGTGGATGTCTCTGAAGGAAAGAAGGAAAGAACGGGGAATAGCTAAAGGTGATCCAACAATTCACAAATAGGAAATTTTCAAGATGTCCTACTGTTTATGTTGGTGTCTGTCTAACTAGCAACTTTTAAATGTCCGGTTCTGAAGGAATTAAAAGCCAGGTAAATAACTTTTATGTGTTGTACTGAGCTATATTTATGCCAACAAAACTAAAATAGCAAATAACAGCACATTAACAGATAAAAATACTGTAAATATTTTCTTACTATTTCACAAGGAAAGAAAAAGACAAGAAGAAGAAAGGGGAAATTATATATATGTATATATATATATATATATATATATATATGTTATATATATACACATACAAGATAGTTAAGATGATAATATTACCAATTACTATGAGCATATTGGATGGAAAAGTTTATTCCTGCATTGGCTGATCAATTTTTCATGCCTGTTTCTTGTATATGAGCAACTATTTTGAAGATAACAATATACAATGAATTGCCTGTTCTTTCTTTTTCTTTCTTTCTTTCTTTCTTTCTTTCTCTCTCTCTCTCTCTCTCTCTCTCTCTCTCTCTCTCTCTCTCTCTCTCTTTCTTTCTTTTGGAACTAGGAATCAAACTTAGGACTATGCAGTTGACAGGCAGGAGCTAATGTGTCTCCCTGGCAAGATGCAACATAGTAACCATTGTTACTCTCCTAAAACCTTATTTTGAAATGTTACAGCATCTATTTTTAGTGTTCAATTTTCTTTTCTTTAAAGTAATTTTTAAGAACACAGAAAACAAATTATTGACAAAGCAAGAGAAATATGGCTCAAATTTTCAAGTCGCCAAATGCAAATAATAAAATCAGTATAATGTCTGCCTCCATCTTTGTTAATTTTTCATTTAGGATGAATAACATTTAAAATGTTAAAGAATGCAGTTATTCTAAAAAGATGTATATGCACAGGGGAGATTTTTCTAAGTGTAATCACAGAAACAAAATTTAGAAGTGTAAAATGTGTGAAATTTGCGATCTTAATCTTTCTACATGACTAAAATGTCATAGCCAGTGGCATGAGGCAGATTCCTATAATACTAGTACTTAGGGCATCTCCAGTTCAAAGCAAGCCTGGGCTAATGGGACAGTGGACTCAAGGCTGGAAGATAGGACTTGGTGAGATTTTTGCCATGAAAGGAAGAGAGGGAGGGAGGAAGGGAGGGAGGGAGCGAGGAAGAGAGGGAGCGAGGGAGGGAGGGAGAGAAGAAAAGAGTATGTGAAACATTTTTGAAAAGGAAAAGTTAGAAATCTTTCTCTCTTTTTTTCCTATTACGAATGTTCCTGCAAATTAGATGAGTCAAAAAACAACCTAATAATAAGAGCAATCAATTGTTGAAATGAAAGGTGTGGTAGTAGTTAATAAACAGAGGAAAGCAGAGCCAGTCCCATTCAGAACATGCAAAACAAACTAGGAACAGAAATAACAAAGCAAGAAAAGGACTCACACTGCTAAGTATTGACAAGTTTGATGTTAATAGCACTGTTCAGTGCACTTCAATTTGATGAAAGATTTTGTGAATAAATCCCCTTTTATAATATTGAATAAGAGATTACTTAGAATGAGTTCTAGAGTATGATTAGACTGTAATTATTGCAAGTTATTTTGCCAGCTACACCATCAAAAGGAATGTAAACACTTGTACTTTCCTGCATTAGAAATGTCACATTGCTGAGCGAGCTCCAGTGGACGCTAAGAGTCATTCATTCACTACTTTTATCTGATGCTTTAATACTTGGTTTCACTAACTGAGATGACTCGGAGTGCTATTCTTAGGTATAATAAAACTGTGTACTTAGAAAACTTGCTCTCTCTGATTCAGACAATGTCTTAAACTCTTTTTTGAAGAAAATTTACAGTTTCAGTCTTCTTCATGGGAAATTATGTGGTAACTGAGACTCGAATAGAGTTACACATATGCTGATTCATAAAACTTGCAACCTGTATTCCACAGAGAAGTAAATCAGGCATGGCGGTACATGCCTATAACTCCAGTACTCAGGAGGTTGACACAGGGTGGTCTAGGGGCTACAAAAGTGAGCACAAGGGCCTGGAAAAGAAAGATAAGGAAAGAAAGAGAGAAAAAGAAAGAGAGGAAGAAAGAAAGAAAGAAAGAGAGAGAGAGAGAGAGAGAGAGAGAGAGAGAGAAAGAAAGAGAGAAAGAAAGAAAGAAAGAAAGAAAGGCAATGCACTGTTCTGGGGAGTAAAATTATTGAGAAAATAGTCCTTGAGTTTGGGCTTCGTAGTGCCAAAGAATTTGTGCAACTAATGATTGTAGTTACATAGATATAATTAATATTGATCAATTAAACACACAGAGAGGATTAATAGAGAACGTTAAATAATCTATGTGGACTCAGTATTCTAAGGCAGGCAGAGAATAACCTAAAAAAAAACCAGAAGAATATCTAGGATTGCATTTGTGGCAACTCTCATGCATAGAGTGAGAGTCACTATACACGTGAAGTATGTCATGAGGTAAAACTGGCCACTAGTTCTGTGCTACAACTGCTGTAGAACAGTGCTGCAACTTGCAAGACTGTCCGTACAATAGCAATGGATGGCCTTACTTTTCTATTCTTCACTAATCTTTTTTCAACAAAAAGATAAGAAACCACTCAAAAATAAAACCTAAACCAAAACCAAAACAAAGATTGAACATTATTTAGAAAGCTGATTAATACATAGGCTTCCTGAACAATTGTTGCTGCAATCCATGGGATGAAAGCAAAAGAAAGTTTTAATAGTTGTATAGAAGGGCAATTTGTACTTTGCCTATGGGGCTGTTTAAAATGTTAATTTTTGGCCTTGAGAAAATGTCAACTTGTAGTATTGATATGCGCCAGCTGTGACATTGTTAATAACTGAAAATTTAAAGTCTTTTTTTTTTTTTTTTTTTTTTCTGGGACTGGGGTTCGAACTCATGACCTTGCACTTGCCAGGCAGGCACTTGTGCCACAGAGCTATCTCCCCAGCCCCTTTTCTTAATTTTTTTTTTTTTTGAAAATTTAAAGTCTTGAGAGGTGTTCAAAGTACATAGAGACCCAGCACCAACTTGAGCAGAACACTTATCCACTCTCAAACAAAGAAAGTGTTTGAGAAGCGTCTACTGGTCAAATGTCCCTGCATCTTAGCCTACATTAACAATTCTACCTGTGAAACTGTTAGAGCTGATAACCCTGATTTGGTATATAAGAAAACAAAAAGACACCAGAGACTAATTTTCTGGAGTTTATCATTAAGCTTTAAATTAAAAAAAAAATTACTTCCTCTGTGGAAATTGAAACATATTTTCTTTTTTAACTACTATAACCCTACTTGTAAACATTGAAGAATATTTGGTGTTTAAAGTACTAGTCAAAAAATATAAAAAGGAATAGCTCCAAATTCCTTTCAACCTCTTCCTTTCAGGATGATCTCAGCATTTTACATGTTTAAGTAACTTGCACCTGGAAGTAAGAAGGCAATTACTGTGTTCTGAATAGAAAACAGTACAATAAAGTTAAGTCCGTTGCTCATCAGACTGAGACTCTGTTGTTAAGGTTTGCAGAAATCCAAATGCACTGAGTTTTCACAAATGACAAAGGATTTATCTCAATATTTGTCGCTGTGAACTCCGGCGAGTGTAATTGTCTCCAGCTGACTACCTCCTATGACCCATTTACTTGGGCACAGCTAACACCCCAGAAGTCTGTGTGTCTGTGCGTGGAATTTTAATTAAGATTTACATTTCTTAGGCAGAATCATAGTAAAGAAAAAAACTATTTTCTCAAAAGAAATAGTTTGGACTCATTGTTGAGAAAGCAACATATTTTTCCTGTAGCTAAGAGGAAGAGAAAATCTGGACCCAATGTTATTAAACCATATATTTTGACAAGGTTTTGAACTTTTAGATTTGTTACAGACTCTATATTTTGCTAAAGGTGTGTGTGTGTGTGTGTGTGTGTGTGTGTGTGTGTGTAGAGAGAGGAAAAAAGAGAGAGAGAAGGAGAGGGAGAGGGAGAGGGAGAGGGAGAGAGGGAGAAAGAAAGACAGAGAGACAGAGACAGAGAGTGAGAGACAGACAGAGAGAGAGAGACAGAGAAAATTTACAAAGCAAAGGTTTGGAAGTTCAGAAATTGATCTTTCCTTATCAAAGAAAAGCACATATAAATCCTTTGTACCCTGTACTACTCAGGAACAAAATGACCATAGTCAGAGGCTTCTGCTATGACTCCAAGTTCACAGCTGCACATCTTTCCCGCTGCCTTGGTTTGCTCTGCTTGCGTCTGTTAGCGACCACTCTCTTCAGTTACATCTTATCTCTAACAACAGAAAGGTGCTTGCTCCCAAACATATCTTGATCTTAATGAGCAACTCTATCTTTCACCTTCCAGTGTGATTGAAACCAGGTTGTTTTTCATTAAGTTAAAACTCGGCAAAATCAATTTCTCAATTCTTTGCAGTTTGCTATCTTATTAGACTGATTATCTTGTACAGCAGAATGTGTGACAAACACAAATTGGACTTTTAAGTATTTAATCTTAGGAGATTTTCTATCAACAAAAGACAGAAAAACACTGCTCCTTTGAGATAGCAAAGACAATCAAGCAATAAGCATCTAGGTTTGCCACTTCTAAGATTCTACTTTCTGGGTTACATGAATGGAATTCATCAGGAAATGCATACATAGGCCCTGCTTTTGTAAAATAATCAGCCAGAAGAAAACAAACTTTAAGCGTCATCCTCACCTAAAACAAATACACATGCATATGTTTATTTTTTTAATTAAATGCTAGTGTTTTCCACTTTTAAATTATAAAAGTTGGATACAAATGAATATCTACAAGTGTATGTGGCCTCTTTTATTTTGTAGATAAACAAATATATCCATAAAAGCTACTTTAAAATATTTAAGTTCATCAGAAAAGATACATATGTATTTTATAAGAACACGCTTGGTACAAATATTTCTTCTCACTGAACTAGGAGAAAGTAGTTTTATATATAGTCCGATATTACAGTGGGTTATCAGCAGAACTGGCAATGTCAGAAGCTGTTGACTTGAGCCTTTTACAGCTCAACATACTAATCTGGTTTTACTTTTTATGTATAGTAATTAAACTTTTCTCTCGGGTGGTTAAGGCCAAGTTAAAGCAAGACTTATATAACAAAACATGCAACTTTTGTATCTGACATAGTCAGTCAAATCCCCCCTGGATTTACCTTGATATCATGTACAACATTTTGTAGAAACTCTGTCAGTGTCAGCCATCTGGATGACTCATGGCTTTTGCTTGACACAGTTTGCTGTCTGTGAAAGCCTGAGGGAATGTTTTCTCTTTAGGTGACTCTCCATAGGCACACTAACATCATTGATCAGTTTTCTCTGTGGCCACATAATCTCCTTGAAAAGAAAATTTTGGACACCGTTGAGTTATAGGATATTGCAGTACAGGTTCTCTTAGTTCCTGAGTCCTCACTGAGCTTGAAGAGCTAGGGTCAAGATATTGGCTAACCAGTGGCCCTTCTTTTTCTCTAATTTTTGGTCTGTGAACTTACGTTCTTAACCCTCTAGAAGAGAAGCTTAGTAATACTTTTACTGTGTAGCAACTCTGTATTTGATCTTATCATCACTGTCTTTCTAAATATCAAATGCCTTACACCTAACATGGTCTTATTCTCTTTTATAATCAAGAGCTTAAAGATTAAACAATGATGAAATATGAAGCAGAAAAGTTAGGAAACATTGAAGGGGCAAAACATGCACTTGTATGTACATAGGATGAATTAGATAATGGTCCTAACCATCTCCAGCAGGGTTTTGTTTTGTTTTTTCCACTGAGGATAGCAATGTGTAATACTAAAACCAT
Source organism: Myocastor coypus (assembly GCA_004027025.1). NCBI lineage: Eukaryota > Metazoa > Chordata > Mammalia > Rodentia > Myocastoridae > Myocastor > Myocastor coypus. The sequence continues at coordinate 3,400 of PVJA010050948.1, read as the reverse complement.
GCTTGAATGGCTGTCATTCTGGTCTGTTAGATATGTGCTGGTTCTAATGTCCTATCATTATGATTATATTCTTTCTCAAGTAAATGTTTGCTTAAAGAAAAAAAAGCAAGAATTGTACATTTCTGAATTGAGATAAATCATTTTTTCTACAACCTTATGTAGTTCTATGAAGTTATGTATAAATGAGAGAAAATGAGCAAAGTAATTTTAGTCAGAAAAGATGAGAAGAGGGGTATTAAATTTAAAAAAGAAATTCTAATTCAATTTTATGGCAATGAGGAATGGATATTGATTAGCCTTTCTCAAAATGTGAATAAATAAAAAATATCTTTCAAATTCTTTCTGTTAAGGCTGTGGAGTTAGTTCAGAGGTATAAGTAGCCTGCATACAAAGTGCAAAGGCCTAAGTTCAATCCCTGGTACTGCAAATAAAAAAGCCAAACTTCCTGTTAGTCATAATATAATACTGTTTATAGATCAATTAAATACATGCAGTATTACATATAAAATATTAAGAAGAGTTTATTGCACATACACATCTTTTCTTGTGTTTGCATATTTCGTACAGGATCTCACTATACAGCTTAGACTCATACTGATCCTCCTGTTTTCAGCTTTTCCAGAGCTGGGATTATAGGCATGTGACACCACACCCAGATCCAGTAGTTGTCTTAGTACACAAAGGAGTGTGGCTGGTGGTATGTGGTACCAGGGTTCAAAACCTAGCCTCTGTGTTTGTCTAAGCAGTCGCTCAGTCCACTGAGCTATTTTGCTGGCCTACAATTCTTATTTTTTAATCACAGCATCATTTGTTTATCTGAAGCCTGCATATAAATACTGATATCTATTATCATATATTACTACTCTATCATATTCATTTGGAATATGATAATAGATAGTGCTCTAATAAGTATCAAAGGATTTTATTGGCTTGGCTTTAATGCTGTTCTGTGATGAAACTAGGGTAAGTTATACTCTCCTGATTCAACTAGGAAAATTCGGTGATCCTCTTAATTCGGCTTCATCTTTATTATTGGGACATGGGATTTATTTGGTAACTTGTCATCTACTATATTTAATGACATAAATTAGAAGGTAAAACTGCAGAGTGCGTCTTTCACAGTGTCTCTTCTGTGCATAGTATTTTTACTGGTATTTTACTGTCAAGTTTGAAAACATTCTCAGCTCACGTGTCCAGCGTAAGCAGTCACCTCTGCTATGCATCTTGCTGCGAAGTGGCGTTCTATGATGAGGTAGCAAACCACCGCTAATATTTTCTGTGTAGAATCCCGATTTTCCCCAATTTTTAGCTTCCGCATGCATGTCCTCTCTTGACAGTATCTGCGCAAGAAGGTCTTGGATGAAATATTTACTGCCTGCTGCCTGCCTAAATCTCAGCCTCTGGCCAGCGAGATAGCTCAGCAGTCTAAAGTGTCTGCTTAGGCAAGCTTATGCAACAACAGGGATCGTGATTCCATCCTTGGCACTACATGCTGTGCCAGCCCCACCCCAGGGCAGGCTGAGACAGCCATAACAAGAAAATAAATACATAAACCAACCAACCAAACAAACAAATAAATAAGTAAATAAATAAAAACAACAACAACAAAAATCCCAGCCCCTGCAAGCCCTCTCTGTCACTCTGGTTGAATTTACTACCTTGCTTTGGGCAAGAATGACCTCCCAATGGGTGTGAGGGCATGGGACCTTTTCCCATTGTCATAGAAGAGGAAAGCATTCTAAAGTTGGAACATGATGGTGGTTGTTCTATTGTATGAGTACACTAACAGCCACTGAATTATTTAAACTATTGAAGCAGGTGAACTTTGTGATACGTAAGTTATACACCAGAAAAACTTAAAAAAAAAATGGCAACTCAGAAACATAATAAAGAAACCAAAACAACAGAAAGTGAAATCTAAGGTTCTGAAAAAATAAATAACTCTAATAGTTATGTACAATATCTGTTAGCAGGTCAGGGATTTCTGTTTGTTTTCCAAATACTGCTCTTTTTTTTTAGCATTAACACAAATGAACAAGGAGGTCACTTGCTTGCTAGATGACATGATCCTAAGGAAGATAGGTCACTGTACATTTCTTAGTACATTGCTCTGAAAAAAATGCAAATATTCAATATTCTGTTTAATCTTGTGTGATAGAATGAAAAAACATGAATTTCTTGGACATAAGTGAATTTCAGAAGGTTTTTTAAAGCCTCAACTGTCATGTAGAAGTATCTGCAACAAAACTTTTAATTTTGATACAAAGAAGTTAATCATCAAAATGTAGAATTTGTTCAGGTTATAATAATAAATTGTGTGGAAGATAATTCTAAAAGTAGACCACGTGAAAATTCAAACAGCTCATAGAACTTTAGCATGTAGTGTTGTAGGAAAGCTATCACTTAATAAAAGAAATCCTAAAATAACATTTTCTGAGGAAAGTACACTAGAAATGAGTTCATTGAGAAATATATGAAAACTTTTGACTTTAAGAAACAAAACTGGGGCCCGACAGGATTGCTCAGTGGTCTAAAGTTCCTGGTTAGGAAAGCTTAGGCGGCGCAGGGACTGCGGTTTGATCCCTGGCACCACATGCTGCGCCAGCCCTGCCCTCAGGGCAGGCTGAGCCGGCCACAAAAATAAATAAATAAGCAAACAAATATTCTGAAAGAAGAAAAAAAAAGTCAAAACTATGAATACATTTTAAATAGTTATAGTTGGTATCTATTATAATTGATGAATTTCACAGGATACATTCTAAATAAATTTGTTAAATATTCATGGAATAATGTGAAATTACAAAGTTTGCAAATACGTAGGTTAAATATTATTGCAAGACATTTTATTAAATGACTTTGTATGAAGAGGCACAAAAAATTTCTTAGTATGGGATGCACAAAATTTTTGGTCTTCTATTCTTCACTATTTATTCCCTCATATTATGGCCACACAACCTTGTCATCTTTTTTTTTTTTTTTTGTCTTTTTGAGACAGGGTCTCGCTATGCAATTGACGCTGGCCTTGAGCTCACTTTTGTAGCCCAGGCTGGTCTCGAACTCGCACCAATCCTCCTGCCTCAGCTTCCCGAGTGCTGGGATTACAGGTGTGTGCCACCACGCCCAGTGGCCTTGTCATCTTTTAATGAAGGTAGTTTTTAATATTCACATGAACAGACTAACTCTTTAAACAATACATCTAGGATATAAAAGTTATTGTGCTTAATATTTGAGCATTATTTAGATCAGTACAGTCATTAATCTTAAAAGAGTATTTTTAATAATATGAAGAAAGTATTCTGGGGGCTGGGGAGATAGCTCCGTGGCACAAGTGCCTTCCTGGCAAGTGCAAGGTCATGAGTTTGAACCCCAGTCCCGCAAAAAAAAAAAAAAAAAAAAGAAA
>PVJA010050947.1:0-12973 GCA_004027025.1 Myocastor coypus | reverse complement strand
TCTCTCTCTCTCTCTCTGTCTCTCTCTCTCTCTCTCTCTCTCTCTCACACACACACACACACACACACACACACACATATTCATGTCATTTAAGTTAGGTGTACATCTGAGAAAATAGTAACAAGCTATATTCAAAATATCTTTTTAATATTATGTTTTCTGTCTTAACTATTAGCCTATTAAGGCATGTTATGTGTTAATCATTATAATATTAATTTAGCCACTAAGATGTTAAATGATAGTTTTTTTTTATAACAAAAACAAAGTTATTTTCTGATTATATAAACTTTGTATTTAAATTCATTAAAATTTGTTTTTGGAGGGGCCATGTGCTGGGATTAAACCCATGCACTCAAATTTGCCAGGCAGGTGCTTTACCAGTGAGCTACATTCTCACCCCAAAGTGTTTTGATGTCTGCAAAGCCACACTGTTATAAACCTACCACAATTATAAAATTATTTTATTTTATGTGGTATTTTCTATCTTTATAAATTTAATGGTCAACAAAAAATGATCATTCTTGAGATTTTTTTTTTAAAAAACTATATTCCTCAGCATTTGTTACTAAACATAAATTTCAGGAAATCATCAATGGGATTAAAAGGAAATGCAGTTTTGTGTGACGGTTTTAGTTACCCTTTGTGACCTTTTTCTCTCAGAGTTGTTAAAATCTAGTAGCAGCATGGGAGTCACTTTCCTTTGTGGCTGTACATAGAAACCTTTCCTTTATTGCAACTGGTTTTCCTCCCCATGCAATATTCATAGGTCTCTTTCTAAGAGGACTGTAGCTAGCAGGCCATGAAAACTTGCCAGACTTGACACACCAAGCTGTATCATGTTCACTCCCTAACAGGAGAAAATCTCCATCGAAAACACGGGTGGCACTTTCTGTCCAGCAGGTCATGGTCCTCACAAGGATACTTGACAGTGCATGAGAGGAAGAGTCTTTATATCTCCATAGCAGATGCAGTATGGATGGAACTAATCAACTCATGGTGTGAAGAACAAGACCACCGATTAACATAAAGTGATTTCCAGTTATATTTTAACTCAGCCTGCATTATTGTTGGGGAAATTGAAGGGGTCTTAGAAGCTCTTAGTAGTATTTGAAAACAAAATGACATTCTGGAATTATAAAGCTTCTCTGTTCCTTATCCCTGCTCCCATATCAGTACCCTTAGATGTTTCACTACAGATCAGAATGGCACAACGCTATTTATTTAAACACAGTAGTAGAAGATGCTTGGTGTTTAACTCTTTCAGTTAGGTATAGATGTTTTGTGCCTTCTAATAAATAATGTTAGGGGGATAGATTTTTTTTTTTTTTAATGAAGTGTTTTTGTGTAAGGCCTTCTTTCCTGATAAATTAGCAGTTTGGGAGTTCATTTTATATACTTTGAGAAAAAGGAAGAGGATTACTTTCTTATACATACATACACATATGTAACAAATACCAAATGTGAGTAAACAAACCAAAAGTCAAACTCAACTGGTGGAACACATTATGTAAATATGGAAGATTAATATAGTTTGTCATTTTTGATGGGAGCAGGCTGAAAGGATTTGTTCTTCAAAATGGTAGCCCTGTAAATTATGGCAGAGTATACAAACTGTAACCTGTTAAATTATAGTTTAAAAAAAATTGTAGCCTATGGGGATCGGCAGAATGGCTCAGTAGTCTAAAGTACCTGCTTAGGAAAGCTTAGGCGGCTTCAGGGACCGTGGTTGGATCCCCAGCACCACATGCTGCACCAGCCCTGCCCTCAGGGCAGGCTGAGCTGGCCATAAAAATAAATAAACAAAAGTTCTGAAAAAATTTTAAAAAATTAAATTGAATTCAAAAATGGTTTTAAAAAAAAACATTGTAGCCTATTAAAATTTTGGAGTGCTGGCCAGATAGCTCAGTAGTCCAAAGGCAGAGGAAGAGACCGGAGTTTGAGGTTTGATCTGCATGCTATGCAGCCCGGCCCCCGGGACTCAATGAGACTGGGCATGGTGTCACACACCTGTAATTCCAGCACAAGGGAGGCTGAAAACAGAAGATGACAAGTCCAATCTCTGTAGTGAGACTCGGTAGACTGTGTACATTTAAAAGTAAAATTGGTTAAAATGATTAGAGAGACATAAAAATAAATTCCATGCTAAATTGATGTGTGTCCTTGAATACCCAGAGTAAGAACTAAGGTACAATTAGATGTATTTTCTATATTTATTTATTGTCCGAAAATAGGGCCAGGATATAGCTCAGCAGCACAGTCCCTGTCTGACAAGCCCAAGATCTTATGTTCAATTCCCTGTACAAAAAAAAAAAAAAAAAAAAACATAGTTTACTATTTTCTCAAACAGAATTAAGCTAAGTGTAATTAAAAGTAATTTCTAAAGAAATGCATTTCAAAATAAAGAGGAAAGTAATCTAAGTATTTTGAATCCAGTTAGAGTGCTACTGAGATGTATCCTGTCACGAATACATAGCAAAAATGAGGAATGCTGATAACAAGTGTGACTAGAAGAGCCTGATTTTCTTAATCCAAATAGAAGTGTTCTTACCATAAATTATTTGCTTTGAGTAGGTAAAAACCTGTATCAGAAACAATGTGAAGAATGCTGAAGACATGTAGGAAGTAGATTGTTCACATACAGATGAATGAGGGCTGGATGTTGTAGTGTGCTCCTGTAATCCCAACATTCTGAGAGATTGAGGCAGGAGGGTGGAATATTTAAACCTAACCAGGGCAATTTAGTGACTTAGCAAAACTGTGTCTCAAAATATTGAAAGAGCTAGGATGCAAAGGCCCTAGGGTACTGGTTCAGACCCTAGTGCCATGCTTCCCTTCAACAAGAAATTTACAGTCTCACAGATTTTTGCTGACTGGCTTTACTAATTTAAAGATTTTTTTTTTTTAAAGTGACATTTTGGTTCCTAAGAACCAAATACCTCCATTTGTATCTCCAGTAGTAAGTCTAACTCTCTTTTTTCATTCCAGCTTTTCTTCCTGACAGTAATTTAAGTAGATTATGGTTATGATTAGTTTCCTGGGATTAAGGAAAATTTGTGGCAAAATGACCATAGCATCTAAAAAGTCATTATAGTCTTGACAAACTTTGTCTCTGAAGAATCTTGTGTAGATTCTGGCATGTTAAACTGTTGAACTTGTATTCTTAATTTCAGAGAAAGATTGATACACTCTGGACTAATTAAAGATACTTTCTCACAACTCTTAAATCTTTATTTGTAATGTATTTGAAAAATCTGCTATTCACTTCAAACTTAGAAAGTAAACACCTGTTAGTATAACTTAGACACTTAGGAAGGCTATCAGGTGAAATGACAGTTGGGCTATTTTTTAGCAGGGAAAGCAACTACCAGTATGTGAATTGAAGTCCTAAAGATGACTCCTTTTTTCTGAAATGAGAGAAGTTGCCCTAAATATTGTTCATTATCTCTACAGCTGGGTCTTCATTAGCAGATTCAGTTGGAATAACCAGAGTATCGTAATAGCAGAGAAACTAAGCACAGCAAACTTTTGAATAACAAAAGACATTTTTAAATAATTTGCGTATAGTGTGCTTCCACACTTATCTGTGCTCTGCGGTACTGTTTATGCTAAGCTAAAGCATCTGCTACCACAGGTTAAAGAGAGAACAAACTCAACATTGCATGAAATTACTGCACTGGTATTCACATTCATTAGAGTTATATTGTTACCAGCCACAGGCATGACTGACTTTTGCATGGATAATAAAGTGCTGCTTTGTGAAATTTGCCTTAAAACATTACAAGGCACAGTGCTAACCTTGGGCCTGTGTCAAGTAGGTTTATCTTAGAATATCTCTCTTTACCAGAAGGTGACCAGTGAAGTGACTATTAAAATCAAGTCAGAAAGTACTAGCAAGTATTGGTGTTTGATGCCCTTGGAAGGGGAATTGTGTTAAAACTAACATTTATTGTGCTAGGCTGTTAAGCGTTAAAAATTATTGCAGTACCAACTGGCAAGCATTTCAACTAATAGTTCAAATATGCTTATATTCAGTCTCTTCCCTATTTTTAATTGCCTAGTTTATGTGAATTTTAAACAATGCTGCAGGTTTTGGTTGCTATTTTCTAAGTAACATTCTTGAACATTTGGTCTCCTGGCCTAATTGAGTTTTATTTCAAGCTATTAGAAATTTTAAAACAATTTATTTTACCAGGTTTTCATTCAGCAGTAGAAAAAAGAATCTTCATGTGGTTTAAAAATACTACAATGCATCATTTAAGAATTTCACGAGCACTTTGGAAAGGAAGTAGTACTCATTAAAATGAATTCACAGAGAAGTTTGATATAATTTTTAGACAGAAAACAGAAGTATTTTATTTCCAGGAAAGTAATTTGATGGTTGTTTGATTTCTTTGTGGATAACATGAAAGATTGAGTGATTGTAGTTAACTGAAAGGGTAGATGATTGAATAACCATACCCAAGATGCCTATCCTAAATTTTGATTAATAATTTGGATAGAAGCATTGATAACATATAGAACAGATTTTAAAATGAGTCAGATCTTGGCAGGTGTATGGTCCTAGCACTCAGGAAGCCGAGGAAGGAGATCCCTGTGAATTCAAGGCCAACCTGATCTATGTAGTGAAACCCTATCTCAAAAAAGCAGAAAATATAGATGAAAGACAAACTTAAAAACGAATCAAGTTTAGGAGAGATACTAAAAGCACTGGATCACAACAAGAGTGGAAAGATAATGATAGAGTAAGTGATAGAGCTTGAGGTAAGTCAGTCTGGCAAGAATGCTGCAAAAACAACCAGCTTTTATTTGATGAATGGATGAAAAACAAAACTGAAAACCAGGAAATTTTGGTTTATTGCCAAGTGACCAAATGCCAATTTACACAGTTTTTTTATTTGTTTCTTTTAAATATTTAGTTTAATGTGTATCAGTGTGAACTCTGGACCTTGCACTTATAAGGCAGGTGCTTACACCACTGAGCTATCTCCTGGCTCCTCTTGTGAGACTCAAGATCATAGTGAGATTGCCTGCTCCACCCTGCTTAAGCACCCTCCACTCCCCCACTTCTCTATCCAGCCCATGTGGGGTGAACATGGTCAGACTTTTTCCCAAGGAAACTGGCTGTCCTTGGCTTCACCTGAGCTGTTTTTTAGTGCTCCCTGGCTGGCTCACTCTTGGTGAACGAAGGCTTCCCACTGGACTAATTTTTGCTATCCTCACAGGGCTTCCTGAAGCTAGCTCTTCTCCTTTTTTTTTTTTTTTTTAGAAAGAGACTTGCTTTGTAGTTTAGTCAGGCTTTGAATTCAGTGTGTAGCCCAGGTTGACCTCACACTCAAAGTGATCCTCCTACCTCAGCCTCTGGAGTGCTCAGGCCACAGATATGAACCACCAGGCTTGGCCTTTGGCTTGATTTTAAAGTGCTCAGGGCAAGGTATTGTACCTCAGTGGCATAGCAGCTGCCTGGCAAAGGCAGGGTCAGTCAAATCCAGTTAGAGAAAAAAGTGGAAGTCACAGTGGCATTCCAGAGAAATTTAATTGGTTATACCCATGGGTCAAAGGCACAATACGGTTAGCAAGCTATTAGAAGAGATTGTAATCACAAGGAGCACCTACTATACCAATAACCAGGAAACAAAAGAGATGTTATCATCACTGAGGAACTGGAGGGATCCCTCAACTGCCACTTAAACTTCTGAGGAGGGGACATCATTCAGTTAGGTCAGTTATTGAAATATGAGTTAGAAAATACAGTTCTTAGATTATATTGGGAAGACTCTCCCATCTTGAATGTGATTCTAAAAAATATAGCATAAAACTAATTTGACTTTGGTTGTGGTTAATTTGTACCTCACTGCCTTTTTGGTTTCTTTAAAATGGCTTTTTCACTTAGACCTTTCTCCCTACTTCAGATGTATTAAGCAGTCATTCAGAAAGTGTGTTTATAAAAATGTAGGTAGGATCTTTAAAAGAAAACATGGTAGTTAAGTTGGGTAGCCAAGCATTTCTTTTGTATGTACTCTTACCTTTTTTATCACTGATACCGTAAGCATTAGTATATGGATTTTGTGTTGATTGTTTTAAAATAAAGAAGGTATATGTCCTGATCTGAAACACTGAAGAACAAGGTTTGGAATTGATTTCTCTCTTTGTCTTTTCCTCCAAATATTGCTTCTTTAGGTCAGTAACAGATCCAAGAGATGGAAAGAGAGTAGCACTCAAAAAGATGCCCAACGTCTTCCAGAATCTGGTCTCTTGCAAAAGAGTCTTCCGGGAATTGAAGATGTTGTGTTTTTTTAAACATGATAATGTAAGTGAAATTAGTGTTTGGAAAAAACTATCCTAGGGGATGGGGTGCTATTTTCTAAGCCTAATTCACAGAATTAATAAAGAGCAAAAGAGTTAACAGTCAGATACAGTTTTAAGCCAAACTCTGAAAATCAGTAGGACATCATGAGTAAGGTATACAATACTTATAGCTAAGCATGCAATTCACACATTCTTACTGACAAGATTATTCACATACACATTTACACAAAAACAGTTTACTAAGTAATTCTTTCATTATTTTGCATTTCTTCTCTAGATAATTCTTATATTTCTGTGACTGTATTGAATTGTCACATCTCTCTTGAGATGAGTAGCTTCTAGCCTTGGTAGCATATTAGAATCACCTAGGGAGCCCATTTCATCAAAATTTTGTTTTGGCAGTTTGAAAATTATATTCCAAATTAGTATGACTTCCACAAAGCCTAATTCCAAATTAGAAAATATTGTACCTGTTAAGTTTCAGATCAACTTCAGAATTGTATGTCCTCTGCACTTATCAGCCCTTTTTAATTCTAAAAATATAAACTATTAAGCCCATAGAAAAGGAAAATGTATTTTCAGGTAAAATAGACCTTTCTAAGGGGCTTGGAAATCTGAGACAAATTATGTCCTTGTGATTAGTAATTAGGAAATTTAAGAAAATTGTAATGTTATTGATTAATAGGTAAATATTAACTGTTGCAAAGAAAATATTGTTATTTAACTGGGGAATAATACTAATGTTCAACATAAAGATAAGAGTATAACAGATTGTGATTTTCTTGTAAATAATTAGCCCAGATTTTAAGTGATTCTTTTTTTTTTTTTTTTTTTTTAATTTTTTTTTTCTTGTTTCAGAACTTTTGTTTGCTTATTTATTTATTTTTATGGCCGGCTCAGTCTGCCCTGAGCACAGGGCTGGCGTAGCATGTGGTTCCGGGGATTGACCCACAGTCCCTTCAGCCGCCTGCAGGCGCTTTAGACCACTGAGCCATCCTGCCGGGCCCAAACATTTTTCTTTTTTTTTTTTCTTTTTTTTCTTTGTGGGACTGGGGTTTGAACTCACAACCTTGCACTTGCCAGGCAGGCACTTGTGCAGCAGAGCTTTTTTTATCCTTTAATATTTTTAATCACATTAAGTTAGAGATACGGAATATGGTTTAACAACATTATGGCTTTAAGGTAACAAAAGTTAGTGTATTTTTGGCTATGTCTATAAATGTAAAGACTCATGAACAACTATACTCATTGTGGTTTTTTTGTTTTTGTTTTTTTGTTTGTTTTTTTGTTTTTGTTTTTGTTTTTGTTTTGTCTTTTTGAGACAGGGTTTCACTATGCAGTTGAGGCTGGCCTTGAGCTCACTTTTGTAGCCCAGGCTGGTCTCGAACTCGCACTGATCCTCCTGCCTCAGCCTCCCAAGTGCTGGGATTACAGGCATGCGCCACCACGTCCGGCTACTCATTGTGTTTTGAGAGATAGCTTTTTAACTAATTTTAAATTAAAAGTTTGATACATGTAAATTTTACCTGGAGAGTATTAGCACTGGAGTTTGCTTTCAGTTTCACAGAAAAAGAAAACCTGCCTCATTCTTTGATTAAGTATTCAATCTGTGCTATTATGATTACTGTAATAAAATTTTTACTTAAAAAATAGTTTATTGAGCCAGGCATGATGGCTCACGCCTGTAATCCCAGCACTCGGGAGGCTGAGGCAGGAGGATTGGTGCGAGTTCGAGACCAGCCTGGGCTACAAAAGTGAGCTCAAGGCCTACCTCAACTGCATAGCAAGACCCTGTCTCAAAAAGCCAAAAAAAAAAAAAAAAAAGTTTATTGGGGTGACATATATAGTTAAGTGCTAGAGAACTTGCCTGGCATGTGTAAGGCTCTGGGTTTGATCTCCTGGGCAGGGTAGGGCAGGGCAGGGATAGGGTGGATTCCTTGGGCTGGGGCTTAGCTTAATAGTGCATTGCTACCCTTGCATGGCTGAAGCCCTGCGTTCAGTACCCTATGGAGTAGGGGTTGGAGGTATGGGCAGTTCTTTTTTCTCTAGACACTTGTTTGCACAGAAACCTTTATAACTTTGGCCCAAGTGTGGGTCTCTGGTGTACCTAAATGGTAGATTACTTGCTTAGCATGTGGAAAGCCCGGGATTTAACCCTCTAGCACTGGGGGAAAAAAAACAGACATTGCTGTATTTTAGTCCGTTAAAACTGCCAAACAAGAGCCAGCCAAACAGCTCAGTGGATTAAAGCACCTGCAAGCAGGTGCAGGGGCCAGGGGTTTGAACTAAGATAACAGTTGAAACTAGGCTGGTGTACACCTGTAATCCCAGCTCTTGGGAAGCTGTAAACAGGCGGATTGCTATGAGTCTGATCTAGTAGTGAGACCCTAAACACGCTGTAGACCCGTCCCTAAAAAATACAGAATACAAAAAAAGTGCCAAACTGTGTTTTGCAAAATGACCATTAGAAGCCAGGCCTGGTAGTGCACACCTATAATCCCAACACTCAGGAAGCTGAGACAAGATCCTCATGAGTTCAAGGCCAACCTGGGCTATGTAGTGAGTTCAAGACCAGCTTGGTCTACAGAGTGATGCCCTGTCTCATACCCATGCATATATACATACCATTGGAGTTGCGATTTTTATCATCAGATTTTGTTTTTGTAATTTAGAACAATATTTAGTGCTTGTTTAGTTGCTCATTTCCTAAATATGCTTGCGTACAAATTTTGTATACAATGTCCAAGACAATTGAAAGAACTCATGATGCAAAAATACTTGCAGAGTACCTTCAGAAATACAAGCATTTTAACAGTTTATTATCTTTAACCCAACCTTGGTTTCCTTTTAGAAAGGTGACAAAATAAGCTGTTTAGTTGATGTCATTGCTTGCTCCAAAGACAGTATCAGAGTTAGTAATGTAAGAAAAAAAAATAAACTGAAATCTTGAAAATCACACCAGTTAAGTCACACAACAGGGCTGTGGATTTAACTCAGTGGTGAAGCACTTGCCTAACACAGGACATAAGACCCTGTGTTCAAGCCCCATCACTGAAACTAAAACTCAAAAAACAATAAAAGCAAGCCCAATCATCTAATACATTTTAAAAGAGGTGGGCCTTAATTAGTGTCAGAATTAAGTTTGAATTATGGTTTTTTTTTTTCTAATCATGTAACTTGGGCCTTAACTTTTGCAAGGTTCTTCAAGTTTTCTCAGTGACCATTGTAAAGCAGAAATAACTGTGATTATTGAAGACATTAAAAATTTAAAGTGAATATAAACACAACTACTTTTGGAAATTCCTGAACTCTTACAGGAAGAGTACTTGTGACTTATGTAGGATTGTTTGCAAGTGAGGCAGATAATTGGGGTTGAAAATAATGTAGTGCCACTGTATTATACATGATGAATTTCTGCTGTGCTCAAGATGTCTTCAAAAACATACCTGTGCATGGAATCCCACTCTTAAGTGGCAACTTCAGACTAAGTGCCTGGGTTCAATTCCCAGTCCCACCTTGGCAAGGAATATGCATGGTAGCACACACCTATAATCCCAGTGCTGGGGAGGCTGAAAACAGGAGGATCACTACAAGTCTGAGCTAAGACCCTGTACGAAATACATAAAATGGGGGGGGGGGGGACAACTGGTATTTGATGTGGTTAAGGCAACTAGTGTTTGTAATGTCCTGTAGACAGCACATAATGTTAGGTCATATGGAGGTTTGTTTTTTAAGTTTAAAATACTCTCTTTTTTGAAAGGGTAGACAATATATGTAACACATTTAACTATGTGTTGACTATGTTATATACATTAATTCACTTATTTAACTTTGTCAGATAAGGTTTATTAGCCCTGCTTTACAAAGGAACCAGATGCTATGAGTTAATATTGTCAAAGGATGAAAGTGGCACAGATTAGAATATAAATCAGCCTAGCTTCAGAATCTATTGTCATTAATTTAGTAAACATTTATTGTAAGTCTTGTTTTAGTTATTCTTTTATTTTGGTTCCCAGTTTGTAAAGGATTCAGTCCATAGGCTCCAAAGCAGGGTAGCAGTGCAGGACATGGGAAAGAAAGAGTTCACAGAATAGCAACTGGAAGAGTGAAGGGAGGGAGGTGTAGAGGAGGTGGAGATGTAGACATACCCTTCCAGGCCACACACTCACCTCTAACCAGGCTTTATCCCTTAGCAGCGTCACAGTTCACTCTAAACTCACCAGTGGGCTAGTCTACTTAAGACAGCATATCTTGCCTCCATGATCCAGTCACCTCCCAAAAGCCCCACCTATGATAGAATGAGACTTTGGGGGACATCTAGCTAAAAACTGTAATACATCCTGTGTGCTCAAACCACACTAGCTGCTTGGGGGTTCTGCCTTCAAGTAGATTAAAAGACTTTCATAAGTGATAAGTACTTTGATAAAGATGCTATGGAAGTCCTGCCTGCTTCCCTGCATGGTTATACATTAATGCATAGGTAGCAGAAAGCTGTATAGCCAAACCTAAAAGGATATTAGAATTGTTAGACAATCTTAACTGAAAAATTTAAATAAACACAGATTCTTGTTTCAGACTTGCTAGGTTGGAATTTCTGGGACTGAGGCCCCTGTATCAGTAATTTTTAAAGTTTCTTAGGTAAATGATGACAGTCAAATACCATAATATTAAGGAAAATAAAAATTACTGTAGACTTAGAAATTCAAAGATGCTATAAATGCAGATAAAAGCTTGAGATAAGTCTTTCAAAAATAAGATTTGATAGAGTAGAGGAAAAAGCAAGGAATACTGTGTTAAAAATATCTTTTAGATTAACCTGGTGATTGCAAGAAAACTGGGCTTTAATTTGGATGTCTATTGTGTGTCAGAGAACAGCTACAATGTCTTGTCTTGAGACTTTGGATTTTTTTTTTTTTTTTTTGTCTTTTTGAGACAGGGTCTCACTATGCAGTTCAGGCTGGCCTTGAGATCACTTTTGTAGCTCATGCTGGTCTCAAACTTGCACCAATCCTCCTGCCTCAGCCTCCCAAGTGCTGGGATTACAAGCGTGCGCCACCACGCCCGGCTCAGACTTCAGATTTTCTTTTGAAAGAAATCTTTAAAAACAAAAAAAGCTTTAAGTTTACTGTTTTAAAATCATTGCTTTCAAACAGGGGTGGTGGTGCATGCCTATAATCCCAGCACTCAGGAACATCGGTGTTTGAGACTAGCCTGGACTACAAAGTAAGGAATACTGTGTTAAAAATATCTTTTAGATTAACCTGGTGATTGCAAGAAAACTGGGCTTTAATTTGGATGTCTGTTGTGTGTCAGAGAACAGCTACAATGTCTTGTCTTGAGACTTTGGCTAGCCTGAGCTGCTAGCAAGACCCTGTTTCAAAAAGATAAAAATAGGGGCCCAGTGGAATGGCTCAGTGGCCTAAAGCGCCTGCTTGGGAAAGCTTGGGCGGCTTCAGGGACCATGGTTTGATCCCCAACACCACATGCTGTGCCAGCCCTGCCCTTGGGGTGCGCTGAGCCGGTCATAAAAATGAGTGAATAAACAAAGGTTCTGAAACAAGAAAAAAATAAATAATTTTTTTTTAAAGAGATAAAAATAGGGGCCCGGCGGGATGGCTCAGTGGTCTAAAGCGCCTGCTTGGGGAAGCTTGGGCGGCTTCAGGGACCGCGGTTCAATCCCTGGCACCACATGCTGCGCCAGCACTGCCGACGGGGTGGGTTGAGCCGGCCATAAAAATGAGTGAATAAACAAAGGTTTAAAAAAAAAAAAAAAGATAAAAATAAAATTGAATAAATGAATAAAATCATTGATTTTAGATGATCTGACTAAATTTATACACATACATGTACACACATACATATCTGAGTAGCTACTTAAAGGAAAAGTTCACCTTAATGCAGTAACTTTGGAAAACAAATGGATTCTGTTTTCTAAAGATGAGTATTTTTTAGAAAAAGGGTTGTCATTAGTATCTAGTGAAAATGTGAGCTCTTATAAAATCTGGCATAATCTCTACCCAACTATGTACTGCATATGTATAGTTACCATATGATCAGTGTGGAAGGTGATGATTGCATTATTAACTGTATAATCCTTTAAGAATCTCATGAAAGCCATCAACTCTTGAAAAAATGTGTGTATATACAGTTCAGTTTAGACTTTTCATCACTTCTCAGCCTTTTGGCTAAGATCAAGTGTAGACTTTTCACTTGCTCTCTAAAGCTCTTTAGAGCTCCCTTAGAGTCTGCCAATTTCTGCCAGGAAAGCCTGTAATACAAGTCTCAGGCTTCTTCTTGACTTCAGGCAACAGTATCAGTTACACAGTAGGTGGTAGGTATGTTAACTTTCTACTGGATTTGATCATTTGCTGTATGTCACAAGTTTGTGGTACTGGGCAAATTATTTTATTTATTTGTTTATTTATTTATTTTTTTGGTACAGGGTCACACTATGCAGCTCAAACTTGTAGTGGTTCTTCTTCTCAGCCTCCTCAAGTGCTGGGATTACAGGTGACCAGTGCAGTGTGCCTGGGGTTCTGGGGCAAGTACAGCATGTGGTACCAGGCATCAAAGCTGTGTCCTTGCACTTGCCAAGCAAGTGCTTAAACACCCAAGCTATCTCCATACATAATTTTTTTTTTTTTTTTTTTTTTTTTTTTTTTTTTTT
>PVJA010050946.1:0-13154 GCA_004027025.1 Myocastor coypus | reverse complement strand
ATCCAAAGTTATCATTCAATGGAAAAAAGACATCTCATTTGTAGAAATACTAAATGTGTTCAAATGCTTACTGTCAATTTCTGAACTTATGTATTTCAAAGAGAAGGCTATGATTTAGAACCTTTATATTTGGGAGTCATCAATATGCACACAGTACTCAAGTGAATTTGGTGAAGTCAGCAAGGAACTAGGTATAGAAAAGTCCAAGAGTTTTGCCCTTGGATGCATTCTAAATGTTTATCAATGATGAGATAGGTGAAACCAAATGAGGAGACCCAGGAGAACTGGTGCTTAGTCAAGATAAGCACCATGTAAGTTCTGTGTCCTTTAAGACACACAAAATCAGTAACAAGAGGAAGGAACCTTAGCAAATGCCATAGAAAGGTTAGGAAAGTATGAGTATTTGGAATTGATCACTGGATTTATCAATTTGGAGGTCACCAGAATTTGACCAGCACAAGTGATGAGATCCATGAATGAGAAGCATGGGACAGAGGTGAAAGTTTGATTTGAAAAGATTTGAAAGTGTGTAGAACAGTAAATAAAGAAAGAAACGAGAAGAGAGGAAGACAGAGAAACAGAAGTAGGATTATGTGACTTAAGAATGTATATGAATATGAATGGGAAGAGAGAGACTGACAGAGAAAATGAATATGATTCTTCCTAGAGGGGTTAAAATAGCAAGAAAAGAAACAGTATGGCAGTTGAAAGGTAAAAGAAATGAGATGGAACAATGGTCTTTGTTAAGATGGAAGAAAATGCAGCATATTTGGGTAATAATGGAAGGATTCACAGGGGAGGAAAACCAGTATAGGACAGAAATAGCTGTCTGAACAAGCATTCTGAATAAGAGTGAGGGAATGGACAGGAGGAATGTTAGTCTATGGTTAGAGCACTGGTCCATTTGTCCAAAATAATGGTATAGAAGGCAAGGTACAGCTGCAGGTGGAAGGGTAACTGGGCAGAAGGGACCTGGTGGAGTTGTCTTAGTAAAACAGAAAGCAAAGAACTGAGCTGAGAATGAGGATAGAACAGAAGTATCCAATTACTGACAAGATGAAATTCTCTCTTATAAGAAAACAATAACCACAGTAAGAAAATTTATGCCCCCCCATACACCATTGTAGAAACCTCTAGGAGCCTCAGTGAGCTGTGTGGGAGGACAGACACCCTGTCCACCACCACCCCACCACTGTGTAAGCTTCAGTCCGAAGGAACCCAGGTGTCTGGCTCATTTCCTACATTGCAGGAAGGACAGCCAGTATGAGAAGTACTTGAGAGATGGTAATTGGTTCACCTGGAGAAATGCAAGGTAAGACCACTTTAACAAAGGGAAACGTTTTGTATACAAATTCCTATTTTATGATCAGTTCTATTATGTAACTACAGACTTTGCTCCATTGTTTGCCAGTTTCTAAATTGTGCTTGATGCTATCATAATTTCTTTTGGCCACTACAAGTACGATGCCATATCTGTTACAACTAGTTGTTCATCCTTGTGTAAAAACAGTTGGAAGCTCTGGGGGAATAACCTCACCGCTGACCTACACCGAAAGATTGGAGACTGAGTCAAACAGAAGACAACACCATACTCTCAATTAATTGGGAAGGTAAGATCTTGGGAAAGACACAAATCAAGAATCTCCTTCACACAGAAGATATCCCTGAAGTCCAGACTTCTCCTGGAAAGGCCTTAATCATAGTGATATAGCTGCTTAGTACCAAACCTCAAAAATATCATCACAGAAAAAAAAATTATTTGAAACAGAAAATGCCAACATGAAGGAGAAAAATGCAATTTGAGACATCCAAGTCACCCAGAACAATTCCAGGAAACAGAAAAGGAAGAACCTGGAAATCACACACTTGACATTTCTGAAAGAATAGCAACTGCTGTAAAGAAACAACCTCACCCGGCTATAGAAGAAACCATATCAGAAATAATCTCTCAGGTAGGAAAAAAAAAAAGAAAAGAAAAGAAATGACAGCCCTAGTGAAATAATTGCTCAGCATATCTAAAGAAGACATAGTTAAAAAACAGAGGAGCATACAAAAATTATGGAAACCTTAAATTAGCAATATAGAAAAGAATTAGAATACATAAAGCAGATTCACAATCTGGTAAAAATCTCTTTTTAAAAAAATTTTTAATTTAATTTTTTTTGTTTCAGAACTTTTTTGTTTGTTTATTTATTTTTATGGCTGGCTCAGCCTGCCCTGAGGGCAGGGCTGGCGCAGCATGTGGTGCCAGGGATGGAACGGTGGTCCCTGCAGCCTCCTAAGCTTTCCTAAGCAGGCATTTTAGACCACTGAGCCATGCTGCCAGGCCCCAAAAATCTCTTTTTGATACAGGGTCTCAAAGCATATTCACAATCTGGTAAAAATCTCTTTTTGATACAGGGCCTCACTACACAGTTTGGTCCTCCTGTCACCGCCTCCCCAGCACTGTGATTATAGGCATATGTCACCAGTGTCAGTATGGTATATGGTACTGGGAATCAAACCTGAAACCTTGTACTTGCCAAGCAGGTGCCTCGGGTACTAAGCTATCTCCCCAGCTCTAAAACAATTTGAATGAAACTGAAAATAGGCTTTCAGACTGTGAAGACAGGATTGCAGGTCGTGATTATGAAAGGAAAGATCTCTTAAAAATAACAAGGAACCATGAAATAATTCAACAGCTGCAAGATGAGGCAAAGAAGGACAATGTAAGACTGATAAAATGTGAAAACAAGAGTCAACACAAATAACATGAAAGACTATTTGTAGAAGTCAAAAGAGAAAATTTCCCAAGCATGGGCAAAGAATCTGACATGCAGTTAAGGGAGGCATACAAAACACCAATTAGTCATAATCAAAATAAATCCACACCCAGACAAATAATAATCAGGAGCCCAAAAATTCAGTGCAAGAACAGAACATTAATAGAAGTTAGAGGGCCAGCCAGATAGCTCAGGAGATTAAAACTCCTGCATAGACAGGTGTGTGCCTGTAATCCTAGCACTTGGGAGGCTGAAAACAGGAAGATCACTATGAGTGCTATGTGTGTAGTGCGATCTGTACACCCTGTACTAAAACACATTGTTAAAATAATAGCTAAGAGAAAAGAAACAGATGATTTATAAAGGAAAGCACATTATAATCATAGCAGACTTCTCAACAAAAACCATCAAATCAAGACTGGAGTGAAGTCCTAAAAGAAAACAACTTCCAAAGAAGACTGATGCAGCCTGCAAAACTATCTTTCAGAATTAGTAGAGAAATAAGTTACTTTCATGACAAAGAACAACTGAAGAAATTCATGACCACCAAACTAACCCTGCAAATAGTAATGAAAGAGATTCTAAAAAAAGATACAAGTGACCATAATTCCAAGAACAATAGAAAGAAAACACCAAACAAGGCCAGCAATTAAAGAGCAGAAAAGCAGGGAAACAACATGACAAAGATAAGAAAATCCATACCCCTAATAATCATCAATGTAGATGACCTCTGCATATATTTGCATTATTAATTTCTACTAGTTTATTGGAAGGACTAGTTAATGCTTTTATTTTTTTATTAATTTTACATGCTTGTATAATTTCTTCATAGGTAGTAATATGAACATAATAACCATTGTTAATTTCCCCTTACTGCATTTTGAAATTGTGTATATCTTTATTTTTATTTTATTTTATTTTATTTTATTTTTATTTTATTTATTTATTTATTTATTTATTTTTTTGTCTTTTTCAGATAGGGTCTCACTATGTAGTTGAGGCTGGCCTTGAGCTCACTTTTGTAGCCCAGGCTGGTCTCGAACTCGCACCAATCCTCCTGCCTCGGCCGCCAGAGTGCTGGGATTACAGGCGTGAGCCACCACGCCTGGCTTATATCTTTATTTTTTAAATTCTCTTTAAAAGAAATTAAAAAAAAGAGAATCTATGACCAGGAAGTAGCATTAAAATTAATTATTTTGAATTTCCTCACTGATATCAAGCACAGAGTTTTCCATTTCCATTCTCCCCTAGCATATCATATCTCTCCCAAGTGCCACATAAACTGGGTAACATAATTGTCCCTAACTGTGAAGCATAATTTTCACTAAAATGCAAGTGCTTGAACACTCATATGTTTGAAGTGTAGGGTAAGTGACACAACTAAACATTTACAAATAGGAAAAATTTACCTGGAGGAAGAAGAGGGTTGGGTCCTGCCTAAATATCTAAATATACAATTAAGAAAGTATAAATTAGCCAAACAAAACATGTTTTCTAGCTAGATTTTCACCCTTTTTCAATTATTTTTCATCTTATTTACTTGGTAGATGGTCTTGCTATGCAGGTCAGATTTGTAGTGATTGTCCTGTCTCTGGCGCCCCAGCAGTGGGATCACAGGAATGTACCAGCACTCGTGGCTTTGGTGACTGTCACAGTATGCCTGGGGTTCTGGTTCCAGCATGGCATGTGGCGCCAGGGACTGAACCCAGGTCCTTTACTTTTCAGGCAGGTACTTTGTGCACCAAGCTACCTCCCCAGCCCTGGATTTTGGCTCTTGACTTGAGATTGCGAAACATTAGAGGGTTTTTTTTTTCTTTTTCTTTTCTTTTTATGTTTAGGACAAGGTCCACAGAGTCTCACTACATAGATTGGAATGATTTTCCTGTTTTCAGCCTGCCAAGGGCTGGGATTACAGGCATGTGCCACCATGTCCAGTCTCAACCAGGGGCCAGCATAGTATGCTGGGGATCAAACCCTACCTGCTGTGCTTTGCCCAAGTAGGTGCTTTAGTCTGCTGAGCTATCTGGCTGGCCTGAGATTGCTAGAGTGTTTGTAGTGAATAGGAATAGAAAGTCTTAAAGGAATATATGAGTGCACTGGATTTTTCCATTTGGTCTTAGAATCCAGAAAGAGGTCTACAAAAATCACAGCATTTTTCTAATAATACCACTATAATATATTTTTGTTTTATTTATCTGTTCTCTCATAAGTATGTTATTGGGTCATACAGAAACTATTTGACATAAAACAGTTCACAGAGCTATGACAACCAGGTCAATAAATTTGAATAAAATTAAGAGATTTATAAAATATTTTAAAATGCCATTTCTTTTTTAAAAAATATTCTTCATAAAAATATGCTAATCTGCCAGATTTTGTTATTTAAAATGAAAGAAAAATTTTCAGTTGTCATTTTAAATAAGATAAATATGTATACATATAACACTCTATAAAAAGTTTAAGTTTTCAATAATTCTTGAGGCTAAAGTGATTATCACATAAAAACATTTTGTACTGATGCTGTAACCACCGAATTCCTACAATCAGCTGATACACACAGACAACTTACAGGAAAGAGAAATTGTGGAAAGCAGTGGTTGCCTGTAATTCACAGATAGTTACTTATTCTGCCTAACCATTAGGTTGGCTGTACTTGTTGTATTTCTAATGAATGCAAAAATTTACATGTAAGAATGGGACCAGAGATTGAACTCAGGACCTTGTACTCGCCTGGCAGGCATTTATGCCACTGAGCTATTTCCCCGGCCCATGTTTAACTTCTTTTGAAAATCAGATTAATATCTTAAAAGTTAGTACAAAACAACAGAATATTACTCAATTTGTAATGTATGTCAATACATTCACAACAGGAAACAAAAAGCCAGTTTAAAAAATATTCATAAAGAATAAAGTATTGAAACATCAAAAAGCATGATTTTTCTAAATCAGTCATATGGGCTGGCAAGATAGCTCAGTGGGCTAAGTGCCTGCTTAGGCAAGCACCAGGTTCAATCCTGGCACCACAGGCTACACAGGCCCTGCCTCCAGTAGTCACTCTGAGGTGGCGATCAAGTCCAGATGTGGTGGCACACACCTGTAATCCCAGCATTGTGGAGGCTGAAAACTGGAGGATCACTTCGAGTCCAAGCTGCATAGTGGGACTCTGTATGAACTACATTAAAAGTAAATAGTAAATAAAGTATCTATTCTATAAAACATTGTGTCTGTGTTACGTGATGCTTAGGCTTCATACAAGAACTAATGTCATGATGAATTGGGCTCTTTCTTCATCTGAAATTTTGAAGAACTAACAAAGCTTTTGAGTTATTTTTGAACAGTACCACTACACTCTCCAGAGTACTGAAGAATACACTACCACAAGAATTTCCTTGCCATCTTTCAATCTAAGACCTTTTGACATAACGAAACATTCTCTGAGACACTTCAGAGGCAAATGGCTTGAAGATTGTAGACAAGGGAATTTTCCTGATAACTTACTTTTTCGATGATCACCCTCCCCTCTTTTAAACACCTTTAAATGTTAATGCCATGAAAAACTTATATCTAACACTTACAAATATAGACAAGCTTTCTAAGTCTAACCATCTGTATACAATTATATTTGTTGAAAGCACTGGGTATCCTAAGATTCCCCAAGGATACCCCAAAGGTAACAGACACAAACTATGTGACCAGATGTAGGTCTAACAGAACTAGAAAGACTTAGGATTGATCATGGCCTAACCATAAATAGGCTTAAGACCCTGAAGTTTCTGGAAAATAAACACCAAAATGGGAAGCTATTTGATACTTTAGGAAAGAAAAATGAAGGAATATTTTTTTTTTTTTAAATTTTATTTATTTATGTTTTTCTTGTTTCAGAATCTTTATTTGTTTATTCAATCATTTTTATGGCCAGCTCAGCCCGCCCCGAGGGCAGGGCCGGCGCAGCATGTGGTGCCGGGGATCGAACCGCAGTCCCTGAAGCCGCCCAAGCTTTTCCAAGCAGGTGCTTTAGACCACTGAGCCATCCCGCCAGGCCCAATGAAGGAATATTTAGATGTAAAGTTTTACATGGAACCAGTTGAAAATTTTAAGCCCACTGAAGAGATAACATCGTTTTTCTGTGCTGAAGAAAAGACCAATATTAATCAAATAATTCAATTTCAGGATGAATTAAATAGAAAAATTTGAGTTATGTTCTCTTATATTCCTTTTTAGTTTATATCACTTTGGTTTCAAAATAAGAAGCCAAGTTAAAATTGGTAAATGAATCACTTTATATGATGAGATGATATTCAAATAATTTTTGATTCTATTCAAGTTTTTGATCCCTGAGACACAAATAGCAAAAGATATGAACTGTAAAAAAAACTTATCCTGAATAATTATTCAACTTATTAAATATTATATATATATGTGTATATTCAATTTATTTATTTATTTATTTATTTATTTTCTTGTTTCAGAACCTTTATTTGTTTATTCACTCATTCTTATGGCTGGCTCAGCCTGCCCCAAGGGCAGGGCTGGCGCAGCATGTGGTGCCCGGGATCGAACCGCGGTCCCTGAAGCCACCCAAGCTTTCCCAAGCAGGCGCTTTAAACCACTGAGCCATCCCGCCAGGCCCCATGTATATTCAATTTATATTCCAGATAAACTTGATTTTATTTTTTTTTCAAATATTTATTTATTTATTTATTTATTTATTTATTTATTTATTTATTTATGGCCAGCTCAGCCTGCCCGGGGAGTGGGGCTGGCACTGCATGTGGTGACAGGGATCTAACCGTGGTCCCTGCAGTTGCCTAAGGTTGCCTGAGAAGGTACTTTAGACCACTGAACTATCTCACCGGCCCCCAAATCAACTTTAGAGAAGGTTAGTCAATAATTAACATCAATCTCATAGCTGGAAGGGTCATAATGTATTAATTATGTGTTTTAAAAACCAGACCAGTCAACTAACTATTCATACTACACAGATTTATTGCAATTAATAAGATTCATAATTCATTGTACTGTAATTAAAGTTCTGTATTATTATCTATAAAAAAGCCTTTTCAATTATGCGATCCCTAGTAATAATAATGAAAACCTACTTAAAACTGATAGCATTTGTAGGAAAAATAGCATAAAAGTCACTTCAGAAAAAAATCTATTAAGCCAGGGGTGGTGGCCCACGCCTGTAATCCCAGCATTCAGGGCTGAGCCAGGAGGATCAGTGCGAGTTTGAGACCAGCCTGGGCTACAAAAGTGAGCTCAAGGCCAGCCTCAACTGCATAGTGAGACCCTGTCTCAAAAAAAAAAAAAAATCTATTAAATGTAGCTCTACAAAATTTTTTGCATTTAAAAAGGTATAGCAATTTTGTTAATAGTAGAAAACTTTAAAAAGGATAGATAAAGAGTTCATGAGCAAAAAATAAAACTGCACAGGAAATACTTCAAAGAGATATTGATCCCACCAATTATGATCACATCTTTTTGAAAAGTTTCTGCACTTCTAAAGAAATCACGAACAGAATGAAAAGAAAACCTATGAAGTGGGAAATAATTATAACCCATTGCCCTTTAGATAAAGGGCTCCTATCTAGAACATAAAATTAAAAAAAAAAAAAAGCAGGCCTCCAAAATTCAAAATCCAATACAAAATGGCCATCTGAGATGAATATACACTTCAAAAATGAAAAGATACAAATGGTAAATATAAAAGAAAATGTTCAACATCATTGGTCATTCAAGAGATGCAATTTAGCCGGGCGTGGTGGCGCACGCCTGTAATCCCAGCACTGGGAGGCTGAGGCAGGAGGATCAGTGTGAGTTCGAGACCAGCCTGGGCTATAAAAGTGAGCTCAAGGCCAGCCTGAACTGCATAGTGAGACCCAGTCTCAAAAAGACCAAAAAAAAAAAAAAAAAGAGATGCAATTTAAAAATGCTGAGAAATGATCTTACGTGAGAAAGAATGGTTATCATCAAGAAGTCAATAACAAATGCTGGTGAGACTGTGGGGAAAAAGGAACCCTTCCTTCTCCACTGTTGGTGGAATATAAACTGCTATAACCATTATGAAAATCAGTATGGAGATTCCTCAGAAAGTTAGGACTGAAGGGACCATTCAAGCCACCTATTTCTCTCCTAGGGATTTTTCCAAAAGAACTGAAATCATCAGACCACAACAATATATGTGCACCCCTGTTTACAACAGCACAATTCGACATAACTAAGTCTTGGAAACAACCCAAATGCCTACCAGTTGAGGAATGGATAAAAAAGATATGATATTTTTACACAATGGCATGTTATTCAGCCATTAGAAAAGATAAATTTGAGGCTTTTAGAGATAAACAGATGCAGCTAGAGACTATATTTGTAAGTGAAATAAATCAGATTTACATGTACAAACATTGTTATTGTAGTGCTGGTATGAGAACCTGAAAGAGTAATTAAAATCTAAAAGGTACAACAGATACTATGAAAGGGACAGAAACTGTGCAATGGGAAGGAAAACCTGGGAGGAGGAAAAGGACAAATGAAATAAGGGAAAAAGATATATTTAGATATATACACAGAATAATTTGGATAATTTTATTGTCTATTTCTGATGATCTTTGGAAAGGGGCACTTAAAGCTTAAAAATTTACTTTTTACTCTGATGTTTTTTATAACTTCTATGTTATTGTTTTGTTTTGCTTTCTTTAAATGAATCTTACATCTGGTAATCTGAACAACTAATTTGAAGCTAACATAAGGTAATACAGCAATCGTTTAATTCCTATTGTTTTGGTTAGTGAAATCTTTTTTTAAAAATTGTACTTAGTACAGGTGTACAGATCTCACTACATAGATTGGACTTACAATGATCCTCCTATTTTCAGCCTCCCAAACACTGGGATTATAGGCACATGCCACCCAGTCTCAGTCACAGTCTCACCATGCCCTGAGGGTGGAGCTGGCACTGCACTCCAGGGGTCGTACCTGGGTCCCAGCGCTCGGCCTATGCAGGTGCTTTGGTCCACTGAGCTACCTGGGCTGCCCATTGTTTAGTGAAATCTTGTATCATTTCTAATGCTGTTTTCATTTTTTCTATCACTATTTCATATTCTTAATAAAAAACACAGGGCATTATGATGACATTTAAAATGCTAAAAGAAGATATTGTCAACAAGAAATTTTATATTTGGAGAAACTATTTTTAAGAACTAGTTAAAATGAACACATTGCCGGGCGTGGTGGCTCACGCCTGTAATCCTAGCACTCGGGAGGCTGAGGCAGGAGGATTGGTGCGAGTTCGAGACCAGCCTGGGCTACAAAAGTGAGCTCAAGGCCAGCCTGAACTGCACAGTGAGACCCTGTCTCAAAAAAAAAATAAATAAATAAATAAATAAATAAAATGAACACATTCCGGGGTCCGGCAGGATGGCTCAGTGGTCTAAAGCACCTGCTTAGGAAAGCTTAGGTGGCTGCAGGGACTATGGTTAAAACCCCAGCACCACATGCTGCACCAGCCCTGCCCTCAGGGCAGGCTGAGCTGGCCATAAAAATAAAGAAATAAACAAACAAAAGTTCTGAAACAAGAAAAATAAATAAAATTAAAAAAAAAAAATAAAAAATAACATAAAATGAACATATTCCAAACTAAATAAATCTTGAATGTGTTAGTTATAAATCAGTCCTATAGGAAATTTTCAGTCTAAAGTGAAAGTACAGTAAACTGAGAAAATGAAGAAAAAAAGAACATGCTTAAGTATTCTGAGGTTGTGATGTCTCAATGCACAAAGAATTATACATCTACCTTAATAGACACACAATACAAAATATTCAATATCTCACAATAACAATATCAAAATGGAGGTGGAAGAGATATAGGAGCAATATTTTAAATGTCATTGCAGCTAAGATGGTGTTCAAAGTGTAGGTGAGGTTTCACAGTCGCAATGCTGTTTAAAACATAAACCTGGGAACATGAGAAATACCAAAGATAAAGTGATACCATTTACTTGCCTATCTGGACTTGATTTTTATCCTCAGGGTATTTTCTTATTTCCATCTTAAAGCTACAGGTTTTTGAATCATTTTCCACAGATCTTTCTTGAATCCATGTCTGTCTGTTTGTCATTCTGTCAACTCTCATCATCTATATCTGTGTCTATCATCTATCTATCTATCTATCTATCTATCTATCTATCTATCTATCTCTCTGTCATCTGTCCTGTAGTTATGTATCCATTCTCTGTGCCATACATAATGTTTTCTACATGCTCCCTAGCCCTCTATGTAATCCATTCCTCCATGATTTCACTCTAGGGTGTTACCATGGAGAAATTTTGATCTTTCTCCTTTTGACTTGCATTCTCTTAGCCTAGCTTTCACATCTCTTCCCCTCTCCATTTTCTACATTGTCAGTTTCATTTTGTTTTATGACTTCCAATGTAGGCTCTGAAGTAGCTCTCAAGAGCAACTATAGGGGCCTGGTGGGATGGCTCAGTGGTATAAAGCACCTGCTTGGGAAAGCTTGGGCGGCTTCAGGGACCGCGGTTGGATCCCCTGTAGCACATGCTGCGCCAGCCCTGCCCTCAGGGTGGGCTGAGCCTGCCATAAAAAAGTGAATAAACAAACAAAGGTTCTGAAACAAGAAAATAAATAAATAAATATTTTTTTAAAAGAGCAACTATAATAAAGAATAAAACCTTTTAAAAAGATACTGCAAAAAATAAAGCTACAGGTCAATACATCTGCAATACAATAACATAGTAAAAGCTGTGGTATGTATCATAGTCAGAGTGTTTTGTCCACAGAAAACCATATATGATCATTACTGAAGAACCAGTAATTAAAATGGAAGACCCTACCTCATGGGATAAGGCTTTTCCATCAAACTGGGCACATATATGTCAGCTCTGTATTTCTAATCTGAAAGCTGGTAACACAACCCTTTGTCAATATTGAAAAATGTATTTTTTTATGCTTTCCAGATTCTGATATTATTTTACTTCAACTATTATGACCACTGATTAGCTCTTACTATTTGTACTCCAGATATTACAGCTGTGAAGGCAATCAAAAGTTGAGGATTACATAGACTCCAGAATGCCTCAGGGACCAAACTAGTAAAACAATCCTAAGAAAAGCTATGTTTGACACCACAATTCTACATGACAATCAGCAAATGGAATAATAGCAGCACTTTGCTGTATAGCCATCTTGAATATACACTTTAAAGAAATTTACTTTCTTTTGTCACAAAAACTTTAACTAAGGGGTTTCAAGCATCAATGAGAAAATTCAGTGTGTCATTATTATATATTCCTTTAAAATTTTTATTGACAAACTTTAGTAATTTGCCAGTTTCAGTAAATATTTACTTACAATGAAAAAGACAGGACCCGGCAGGATGGCTCAGTGGTCTAAAGCGCCTGCTTAGGAAAGCTTAGATGGCTTCAGGGACTGTGGTTGGATCCCTGGGACCACATGCTGCGCCAGCCCTGCCCTCTGTGCGGGCTGAGCCGGCCATAAAAATGAGTGAATAAATAAAGGTTCTGAAACAAGAAAAAAATAAATAAAAATAAAATAAAAAAATCTTTAAAAAATAAAATAAAATAAAAAGTATATACTGACTTGAAATTGAGCTATCTAGGGGCCCAGCAGGATGGCTCAGTGGTCTAAAGCGCCTGCCGAGGAAAGCTTGGGCGGCTGCAGGGACCGAGGTTCAACACCCGGCACCACATGCTGCTGCAGCCCTGCCCTCAGGGCAGGCTGAGCAGGCCATAGAAATAAATAAACAAACAAACAAACAAAAAAGTTCTGAAACAAGAAAAAAAATAAAATAAAAAAGTAAAAAAAAGAAACTGATCGGGAGGCTGAGGCAGGAGGATTGGTGCAAGTTCGAGACCAGCCTGGGCTACAAAAGTGAGCTCAAGGTCAGCCTCAACTGCATAACGAGACCCTGTCTCAAAAAGACAAAAAAAAAAAGAAAGAAATTGAGCTACCTAACATGCGTGTTTTTTCCCCAACTGTATTTTCAGTATATTTCAGAAGATAATATGTTCCATTTTCACATGAAGACATTGTGCTCAAAAAGAATATATATATGGCTTTTGCATATTTACTTCAGAAAAAAGTAGATATTTATGGAATATCTAACAGAGATTTAAATAAAAATGGAAATTTCCAAATCAAGATTTTTTTTCCTCTTCTGGTGGATCACAGGTAACCTGGTTTGGTGAGAGGTATCTTCTTAAATTGATGACAGAAGTCAAAAACAGTTGATTTAAATTAAAGAGCAATTGGCAAAGGGAGATGTTTTGCCAAGGAGAGGGCACTAGGTGATGGAGAGCGCGGAAGGGAAGAGGGCGTGCAAAGAACTAAGATGTGTTCTGTACATGTACCAACTCCTCA
>PVJA010050945.1:0-13040 GCA_004027025.1 Myocastor coypus | reverse complement strand
TTTTTTTTTTTTTTTTTTTTCTCTGTTGACCTATTAAAAACACCTCTCATGGGTCCTCTTTGTGGTTTTTCTTGGTTATTACCTATAGAGGCCAAGAAACCGGAGCGTGCCCATAAGCGCGAAATACGTGTTGTGGTTTGGGTACCAGTCGTAGGTCTCCTTCTTCTTAGCCATCGGCAGCTCACTGAAAAGTTTTACCACTTTCATGGACTTTGAGTCAGTCGGCCTGGCAACCTCACCGAAGATCCGGGCGCTCAGACGACTCATGCGAATGGCGTATTCTGAAAGGGAAGACATTTCCTGGGCAAGGACGGGCAAGACTCCCTACAGAAAATAAGAAAGAGAAGGTTTGTATGAGAAATTCTCAGAGGATCTACAGGCCACATTAGAAAATGCAAACAGGGCAAGGCACACAGAAATGCTGTTGGCAGGACTCTCCTGGTGGGTTGAGAAAGAGCCAGAGTCCAAAAGCCTACCTCCTCTGCCTGCGTCACACACATGGGTGATATTTAGAGTTTGTGATGGCATTCTAGCATTCCCTTGCTGTAGTTCCCCTTTCAAAGGGCACTGTTTTGTGATTCTGAAGCTTATTTACTGGCAGTCAACTTACCCTTTTGCAGGCTGGATGGAGAGGACAGGGAAACAAGTTATTCTACTGCAGCACTGTTATTACACCTTTAGAAAACAACCACCTAAGCAATCTGCAAATAAATACGCTGACTGCTTGCCATCTAAAGGTGTAATCATGGCAGAGAAATAATTACGCTGTTGTCTTTATCACCAGGCCTTTGAAAGCCGTTCCCCTCAAGGGCACCAGATGGCTCTGAGAACTGCTAATGAATTATGAGGTCATTTGGCCTCTAGGTTACTGGAGTGAGTTCTGCCTGGAGACTGAGAGCCACTTGGGAAAGACACAGAGTAGCCTCATGGAAATAAAAACTCAACAGCTTGAAATAAGGATCAGCAGCTCCAAAAATTCATTTTATTCCAGAATGAAAGGCACTTAAGAATTGTGATGTTACCTCATTGAGCCTTGATACAAACTAAGCTCTTATTAATGGCAGCAACTGTTTCTCTAGTAGCGACACAAAATGACAAAGTAGACAATAAATAAGAATGACAGCCATGATATGCAAAAATTATAGCTAACAGACATCAAAAAGTATATAGGGGGCCAAGTCAAATAGCTCAGCAGATTAAAGCACCTGCAAGTAGGCCAGGGGTTTGATTCCTGGGCCTACTGTGCTGGCAGGGAACACTGAGACAGCAATTGAGACTGGGCATGGCGCCTGTAATCCCAGCTTTTGGGAGGCTGTAAACAGGTGGATTACTGCGATTCTGATCTCATAGTGAGACCCTGAACACGTTCCCTAAAAATACAAACATGTATGTGTGCGTATGTGTATGCGTGTGTGTGTGTGTGTGTGTGTGTGTGTGTGTGTGGACAGATAAAAATCTGGACAGCAGCTGGTGGAACAACTATGATATTTATTCGATTTATAGGTTATTGTTGATTGAATGTGAATTTATTATTGTTGGCTGGGATGAAAAGGAGCTGATTTCCAAATAACAATAGAAAAAGACATAAACTTACCCTGAAAAACCAATGGGAGAATTATAAAAAAACCTTAGTAGATATGGTACCAAATAGTTCAAATTTTTACAACTATTTTTATAGGAGAACCACAGCTTATTTTAATCAGAAATATGCATGTTTAAAAAGGCCAGTAACCAGGCATGATGGCACATGTCTATAATACTAGCTTTCATGAGGCTGAGTGAGGCAGGAGGATCGCCACAAGTTTGAGGGCAGCCTTAGCTACAAAGTGAGTTTAATTTTGAAAGCCAGTCTGAACTTTAAAAAAAAAAAAACAAAGAGGGGAGGAAATAAGAATGTCAACAAAACTGCCACCAGCAGCGAAAGTAGGCTCCCACACACCAGCTAAGAGGTAGATCAGGTGTGGGCAGAGTCTCTGTTCACCTGGTAAAATCTCAACATAGTGTTTGTAAGAAAACAAACTTGGTGTATAAACTAAGGACGTCTTAACACCCATTTAAGATCCATTAAGAAGGGCTGGGGATGTAGCTCAGTGGCGTAGTGCCTGCCTAGCAAGTGCAAGGCCCATAGTTCAATTCCAGGTACAAAAAAAAAAAAATCCATCAAGAGACCAGAAGCTGAAAGTCAGCTCAAGCCATTTCTCATAATACCAAGTAATCTTGGGCCAACAGTGCCACCTGAAGGCCACTGAAGGAAGAATGATCAGCTCCAGGGCCGCCCACCCGGATAAATTATAAAGGTCTGCTTTATTGCAAAATAGGCATGAAGCTGGCTTAGCAGTCTGTGATGGCCTTGGTGACCACTGCCCTCTCTGCTACCTATTGTGTTACCAACGTGCCGCCCGCCCCACTCCTCTAACAGGCTTTCCAAGTGCAGAAACCATTGAAGGGAGGCACTGTACAGGCCTAACTGAATTTTCTTTTCCCTGTTTAGCCCACTTTTCTGCTATCCCATGTGGATGAGATTGGGTCAGTGCTGTTAGAACTAGTTATATTTTTATGGATGAGGACAGAATAAGAGTTTAATGTCTAGATAGAAACTGGTAAGAAATTAGTATCATACACCTCTAAAGACCTGGCGAATGTCCACAAGTCCCCTGGGAAGCTGCAGTTTCTTTGCATGTGTTACCTTTTCTCTTCCTTCCACCATTAAAACAGTGCTTTTCCACACACCAGTTTAACAAGCCATTTCCTCACTGTCTTGTCTAACTCATGTAGCATTACAACATCAGAATAGATTTCTACTGTAATCATGTAGCCTCTCTATAGACACTTGTAATTGGTTTGGGAACTGTAACATACTGCAATTGAGAACATGTCTTCATGTTCTCAATTTCAGAACTTTTGAAAAATAGTAAGCATGGAGTCCTGTTGATTGGCTCTGTCTGTCATACTGCCTTTGTTTTGAAGAGTTACTTATCATTTCTAAATCTGGGCTATTTCTGAAAACAATGCTTGCAGATTGGGCTTGGGGAGGATCCTTAAATTTGAGAGTTCTCTTGGAGGACTATGGTGAAAAATGATCACATTGCACTGAGAAAATAGTAACTTAAGTAAATCCCTCTTGAGGTCAGGGATATAGCTCAGCGGTACATGCCTTCCTGGCAAGTTCCAAGTTCAATTCCTGGTACCAAAAACTCCATCCTCCATCTCTAAAGTGCAAGTCTAAGGTTCTATGCTGCATGCGGACATATCTATTGATTACTTGTCATTGGTTAGTTATGGGAAAAGAAAAAAATATGCTTTAAGTTAGGCCTGTACAGTGCCTCACTTCAATGGTTTCTGCACTTGCAAAGCCTGAGAGTCGGGGCGGGGGGGGGGGGCAGCACGTTGGTAACACCATAGATAGCAAAGAGGACAGTGGTCACCAAGGCCATCACAGACTGCTAAGCCAGCTTCATGCCTCTTTTGCAATAAGGCAGATTACTGGGATGTATCACTCCTAAGTAGCAGGATCACCATTACAATCTGTTGGAAGATGGTTATACCACAAAACCCAAGTCCTAAAACATTATGACAGAGAAAGGGAATACACCACTTTACATTGAGTTCTGTAACAGAAGCAAAGAACCACTTGCTAAACAAGGGGAAAATTAAAATGCTTATTAAACAGTTGATAAAACAGTTATCAACACCATTGCTATTTTTCTTCCACAGAGCAGATACTTGTCACTGATGGGGAATGACACTCACAGTTTGTTTTTTTTCTTTTGTGGTACTGGGGGTTGAACTCAGGCCTTTTGCTTGCCAGGGAGGCACTTATGCCACTGAGCTATATCCCCGGCCCCTGATGGGGAATGACAGAAGAACTCGATACAGTTTTTTAAAAACATAGGCTACAAGTTTTGCTGTAAGTTTGGTCTCAAGAGTGACAAATGTGGGCCCAGCGGGATGGCTCAGTGGTCTAAAGCCCCTACTTGGGAAAGCTTGGGCGGCTGCAGGGGTCCCGGCACCACATGCTGCGCCAGCCCTGCTCTCGGGGCGGGCTGAGCCAGCCATAAAAATGAATGAATAAACAAACAAAGGTTCTGAAACAAGAAAAATAAATAAATAAAAATTCTTTAAAATAAAAAAAGAGTGACAAATGGTCATTTGTTTACTATATTTAAATTAAAAAATCAAAAACACTTAGGCCTTTTACTCTGATAAAATTTCTTTACAGGGGGGCCGGCAGGATGGCTCAGTGGTCTAAAGCGCCTGCTTAGGAAATCTTACGCAGGGACTGCGGTTCGATTCCCGGCACCACATGCTGCGCCAGAACAAAACAAAAGTTCTGAAACAAGAAAAAAATAAAATAAAGTTTAAAAAAAAAATTTCTTTACAGAACCTTTCAATTAAAAAAAAGAGAGAATATGATAACTATTTTCATGGCATTGAAGTAAAAGGCAACAAATAACTTACATGTCAATTAGATTTTGGTTCACATAAAAACATTGTAAGAGGTCAAAATAGTGGCTTTCAAATGTCATTTTTCTTTAAATGTGAAACTAAAGAAAATTACAGTTTTGTGGAGAAAAAAACCGCAGCTGACCATGTTAAACAAAACACAATACTCACATATGCTAAGCAAATGTATCTATACAAGAAAATTCTCGTTTTTTTTTTTTTTTCCCTTTGGCATAATAGGGTAAATCTATTTTTCTGATGAATTTCAATGCATTATTGAAAAACACCTTCATGCATTTAAAAGGTGATTTCAATTACTGGCTTTCAGTTAGGGTTGCCTTTTTCTCTTTGAAAGGTGGGATGAAGTGCAGGAGGGACTCCTGCCCTACACTTAAATGTGCACATGCCTCGGTAAATTTGAAAAAATTTTCAAAAACCAGGGCTTGGGGGGCTGGGGAGATAGCTCCGTGGCACAAGTACCTGCCTCACAAGTGTAAGGTCGTGAGTTCGAACCACAGTCCCGCCAAACAAAAACAAAAACCAGTGCTTAGCAGTTAACATCAGCTTCGGAGATAAGCTGGTTGACTTCTTGCTTTATAACGGCCATGTCACCTGCATATTCTATGCCTCGGTTTTTTATTCTGCTAAATAAGGACAGTAAAATACTACTTACTGAATTTGCGAGGCTGCTACGAAAACACTCGTGGCCAGAGCCTGAACTGATGCGGACCCAAGGAACGCACACACTCCGTCTCTTATCACAGAAAAACAACCAAATCGGAGAGCTTTTCTATTTTAAAGCCCGCTGGCGCTGAATATGTTAACTTTATTCAACGCAGTAAGGGCAATCCTTAAGCCCCTGCCTGCCTAACCCGTGAGGGAACCTTTTAGGGGCGTCAGGTTTTCCCACGTTTGAATGCATAAAAATGTTTTTATTAAAATAGTAACAAAATTAATCTGCATGCCCTACATAAAGCTACCGTGCAGAACGTCATTTGGTGAACAGGGAAACTGAACCATGACTGGTAATCTGGGGAAGAACTGCGCCGCAGAGGAAATTACAGCGGGAGAGACACTGGCGTCCCTCGTTGGGTAATTTCGCCCCACTTCAGCAAGAAAAGGCCAAGGTGTTTGTGCAACGTACGTGAAACCTCCGAACTAAGTAAATGGACTCGTCCTGTTCCTGGCCACTGTGCAAGAAGCTTCTGCAGGGCTTCTAGCGGACCTGCCACTGGCCAGCTAAACGCAGACCCGCACAGCCCGGGGAAGCCTTACCTGGTACGTTCCCTCCTCACCCACGCGCCCTGACCCGGAAGTCCCGCCCCCAACTCGTGTCAGCTCCGGCCGGCGGCTACCGAGAACAGTAGAGAAATGGAAGCTTGGCGGCTAGAGCGGATCCCTGGTCACGACCCGGAAGTACTAGCTTCCGCTCCTGGAGTGGGGCCTTCGAAGTCATCCTTAGCGCCTGCGCAGTGAGGAAACGCCTTTTGTTGTTGCTAGGGTGGGCCGGGAGAGGAGAAAGGAGGGCTACTCTTTTGGTAGCTTGGCCTCATGTTGTTGAGAATGGTTGCGGAGCTACCTCCATAACCTCTGAAGCAGTGGCGATGCATGCGCTCCATAATAGAAGGACGAAATGCAGTTTTTTTCTTTCAGTTTTCTCTGCCCACCGTAGACCTTCCGTTTTCCAAGAGCGTTGATGCCAAGGGTTAGCTCTAACCCACCAGGAGTGCTATTTCCTTCCTTTTCCTCTTAACTACTCATCCTCTGACGTTCGGCATTACTTACCGGAGCCCTTCCTTGCCTGCTCTTAACTGGGTTAGGGCCCCGTTGAGTCTCTTGTCTCTGACCCCTCCCCCCACTGTAAGTGTTCATTCTCAGCGAGCGAGTTATAAACTTGAGTGTAATGACTACAGTTATATTTACACCGGAGGTTATGGGAACCCTATTGATAGTTACATTCCAAAACTGTTCTCAGCAGAATTCTTAGGAGAGATTTCACTTGGGTGTTGGTATTTCTGTGATCTTGGCTTGTTTTTATCTAATATTCCTTTTGCCATATAGACAAGACTTCCTTTACACGTCGACTTTTAGAAGACTTAAAGCCAAATTTATAGTTCTCTCTCTGGGAGTTTAGGCCCCCTTGCTGATATCAAAGCCAAGTATCTGCTCAAGTCCTTTATATAAAATGTAGTATTTTTAAAATTTTATTTATTGTGATGCAGGATCTTGCTATAAAGCTTGAACTTTTAGAGATCCTGCTGTCTTTGCCTTCCCAGCGCTGGGGTTTCAGGCATTAACTGAGATAGCACAGTGCTACTGCTGAGCTCTCCAGCTCCTAAAATGTGGTATCTACATACGTCATAGCTTGTGCATAGCTTCCTATGTATCTTAAATCTTCACTTGGTTACTTACCAAGTACAATATAAAAGCTGTGTAAATGATTGTTAACATTGTATTGTTAAGGGAGTAATGACTGGAAAAAAAATCTGTCCATATTCACTACAGATACAGTTTTCTTCCCAAATATTTTCCATCCATGATTGGTTGAATTCTCAGAGCCCATGGAGATGGAGGGCCAGCTATATTTGCATAAAGTTGTTGGCTCTTATTTGTGTATGTATCCTTGTTTTTCCATTTTGCCTCTTGTTTGTGTTAATGGTATGCTTTGTGAATCTCCAGAAGCTACCATCAGTCTTTCTTGAAACAAGATATATTCCGTTGTCTCTTAACCCAGTACCACAGATTTGGTCTTATAAAGACAGAGATTTTCTTTGGTTCACAGTTCTGTTCCAAAGGTGAGAGGCACATGTGGTGCTGGCAGTTTTGAGATGGTGCAGTGCATCATATGGCAAGAACAGGATGCAGGTGTATGTATGATCTATGGTCACTGTTTTACTATAAACCCATCAGGATTCAATTGTGAGGGCTATGCTGATGGTTTTACTAAATCCTCACCTCCCAAAGCCCTCACAGTTGGATTAAATTTCAACACATGAGCTGAGGGGGGGAACACACTCAAACCGTGTCCAAGTCCTAGCACAAGAAATAAAAGAATGGCGGGTGACTAAGGGCTTTTACGATTCTCAAGTCAAATTCTTGGGGTTCCTATTTCTAGAGGTTGCTGTAACAAAAATGCCACAAACTCAGTGACTTAACAAAAATTTATTTTTCTATTTCTGGAGGTCAGATAATTGAATTCATTGTCACTATACCATGGTCAAGACGTGGACAGAACTGTAGCCCCTCCAGAGCCTTCAGGGGAGAATCAGTTCTTTGACTCTTCTGGCTTCTGGTGGCTGCTGCCATTTATTGACTTATGGCCACATCACTTCAAGGCCAGCATCTTCACATATTGTCCTGATTCTTCTTCTTGTTCCTCTCTGTTTGGTTTAGATATCCCATTGCTTCCCTTATAAGGATACATATATCTTGACATGGTGGCATGTACCTGTCATTGTGCACTCTGATAATGTTAAGGCAGGAGGATCACAAGTTTGAGCCCAGCCTGAACAATTTATTGAGATCAATCTCAAGAGTTAAAAAAGGGCTGGAAATGTAGCTCAGTCTGAAGGCCTTGAGCTTAATGCCTAGTACTGAAAAACAAAAAGTAAAGCAAAACAACCAAACCCCAGGAACTTCCCTCCCAACAAGAAAAGTATAGTTGTATCTAGGGCCCACTTTATTAACCCAACATGTTCCAACCCAAGAGATTTAATCACACACTCAAAAGCCCTTTTCTGGCCGGGGAGATAGATAGCCTTGTGGTCTAAGTGCCTACTTGGAAAGCACAAGGACCCTAGTTTGATACCTGTGTACTGCAAGTCATGCTAGCCACTGAAACTGGATGTGGTGGCACATGCCTGCAATCCCACTGCTAGAGAGGCTGGGACAGGAGGATCATTGTAAGTCCAAGCTGGGTAGTGAGACCCTGTACCAAAAAAAGAAATAAAATATTTTAAAAAGCACTTTTCTAATATAATGTTTGAAAAATCCAAGGATTAGAACCTCTTTATTTTGAAGGAAAAATTTTCAGCCTGCAGTAGAGTTGGAACAAACATATTTCTGAAACTGGGCAGACTCTTACCAATAGGAAAGTTGGAATGTTAAGAACTGAAAAACTAAGGTAATAGAATAAAATTTAAACCTTGGCTGGGTGTAGTAGCACATGCCTGTACTCCTAGCACTTGGGAGGCTGAGGCAGGAGGATTACTTTGACTTCAAGAACAGGGCTACATAGTGAGTTCAAGACCAGCCTGAGCTACATAGACCCTGTCACACCCTCTCCCCCCAGAAAAACCTGAACTTCTGTGGACATTGCCATTTCCAGGCCTTGGCTTACTCACTTGTATCTCTAGGTTCTTTAGAAATACTTCTTATAATCTGAGGTGGCTTTGTAGTCAGATTCTATACCTTGGATTTATTTCTATGTACTTGGCTTATTTTCCCATTGTGGGCTGAAAATCAATGGTTAGAACTGTAGTTTGGATCTTGAATATCCGCAAAGCCTATGTGGTAAAGGTTTAGTTAACAGATTGGTGCTATAGGGAGATGGCGGATCTTTCAGAGGTAAGGTACTAGGATCTTTGGAGGAGGTCATTAGCAGTTGATGCCCTTGTAGGAGATAAGATAATCTCAGCCTCTTCCTCTGTTTTTATTCATTTTGGCCTTGAGGTACACTGACTGCTCAACCACAGGCTCCCTGCCATGAGGTGTCACCTTGCCACAGGTGCAAAGTAATGACTGACTCACCCCTCCAGACTATAAGTCAAACATTTCTTTGTAAGTTGCTGTATCTCTGGTGTGTTACAGTAATGGAAAGCATCTTGACTAACATAGTTGGTTATAATATTTATTGGTCAAGGGCAGCATCAAAGGGCATTAAGAAAGAGTACATCATATACGAGGGGGCAGTAATTATTATTTCATTAAATAATGTATGTGTGTACGTCAGGTCACAGAATGAATCATACTTCTGCTATAGTTTGACTCTAGATGTTACTCCAAAGTTTTAGATGGTTTGTTCTCAGAGATGGCTGAATCTGCAGTGCAGTTGGTAATGTAATGCATTAACGGTGCTAGGATTAAGGGTGGTTCGATTGAGTAGCTCACTGATTAGGTTGGCACTGCCCTAATCCCAGCAGCCTGGATTGAGTATAAAAGGGCAGAAAGATACTGTTAAGGTTTGGTTGTTGATTTTATTGTCTTCCACTGCCATGAACTGTTGCCCCTCTGGCATATGCCATCCTGCCTTGGAGTCAGCCAACTAGGGACTGAAACCTCTACAAACTGAGCTGAAAAAAGCTTTCCCCCTTTTATTTTGGGGTGTTGGGTATTTTGTATCAGCAATGAGAAAAGTAGCTAAGAATTTGGTACCAGAAGAGAGGTCTTTCCTGTGACTACACCAGACCATATAGTTCAGGAGTCTTTGGGAATGGCTTGACGGAAGAGTTTGGAATGTTCAGAGATGCCTGCTGCAAAAGTAAGGCTGCAACATGTTAGGCTATTCTGTATGGGAAATTCTGGTTAAGAGTTCAGAAGACCAGAAGGCTGGTTAAGACCAGGCTTGAGAGGTTTCTGTGGGAAACAAGGTCTGCTTTGGCTGTTGGAGTCCAAATAATGTGTGTTATGACTTGGCAGAAAGTTTGTCTACATTATGCTCATGGTTGAAGACTGCCTGAGACTGAGCAGACTAATCTTATGGAAGAGATTTCAAGGCAGTTGAATATTGAAGCAGTGGCATCACTACTATTGGTGTATTTTAGCCAAATCTATTTGGATAATCACGAGAAAAGATCCCAGTAGAATGATTTAAAATATTGTAAGTTTGACCAAAAGGAAGCTTCTGTAAAGCTATAGACTGTCAGTATAGAGCAGAGGAGATCTTAATTGCTGAGAAGGAACAGGAGAAAAGAAACAATGGCCTGAGGACATCACAAGAAGTAGCTGTAGTCCACCCTTTACATCCTGAAAATTGCAGAAGTGCAAGACATTGCTTTGAAAAGAGAATCCCAGAGTGCCACATTCTGGAATGGCAGTGGCATAGAATATTTGTTCCTCACAATTGGAATTAGAATGACCAGGGATCCAAGCACTTGACACCTACAACCAAGAGAAAGGGAAACCTGACTACTGTTCCAGCTGGCAGTAGACTTTGGCATCATTCATCCATGTCGTGCTGATTTGGGGCACCTGCAGGATGTAAGAATTATTGGGGGGGAGGGTCAGGCAGGCTTCCACCCTGGTTTCAGAAGAAGGCCTTGGAGGCCAGGCAGTGTGTCCCTGAAAGGGCAGTGTTTGAATCTATGACTGTGAAACCAAAGGTATAGTGGAGACCCCAGAAATTCAGAGAAGCCGGGAATGTGGAACACCTAAAGAAAGCTGTCTTCTAAGGAAAACTGCAAGAAGGGATCACAATAGGCCCAAGAGAAAATGCGTGGGAGCTATAATCACCAGAAGTGCTATGGGAGTGGAACCACCCAAGCCCGTTGGAGTTCACGTCTCGCCACATACTGCCTTAGATGTCACACATGGAACTACAGGATTTAATATCTGCCTTGCTGGATTTTGGGCTTGCTTTGGTCTTCTTCCTTTGTGTCCTTTATTTGTAACTTTTCTAATGGAAATGTCTGTTGATTGGTGGAAGTATTTAACTTTCTTTTCCTTTATACAGGACACAACAGTTTGCCTTAGATATCAGAGGAGACTTGGATCTTAGATTTGTCAGCAATCCTTAAACCACTGGGACTTTGGCAACTCTTTGAGATGAAGTAAATGCTATTTGCATAAAGAAATGTCCATGAGTCTTTGGGGGATCAGAGGCTGAATGTTATGGTTTATGTCTGAGTATCCCCCAAATTCTCTGTGATCATAGGGTTTTTCTTCCGAAACGGCTGAATCTAGGGTGTGTGATTGATTGCTAGTGAAAGCTGGGATTAAGGGTGCTGGGTGGGATTAAGGGTGGGTGATTGTTAGATCAGTCCACTGATTGGATCGGCACTCTCCTAATCCCATAAGCCTGGATAAGATCAAAGGGGCAGATGGGACGGCAAGATGGCTGAGCAGTCTAACTGCAGGGATCATGATTCAGTCCCTGGCACCACATGCTGTGCCAGCCCCACCCCCATGGCAGGCTGAGTCTATATATATATGATCAAAGGGGCATAAAGGGGCTTCTCTTTCTTTTTCTTTTTTTTTCTCTTGTTATCTTCTGCTACCATAAACTGTTGCCCCTCTGTCTTGTGCCACCCTTCCTTGGAGCCAGCTGATTATGGACTGAAACCTCTACAAACTAAGTTAAATAAATCCTTCCCCTTTTAAGTTTGGGTGTTAGATACTTTGTCTCAGCAATGAGAAAAGTAACTAAGATAATCTTGGTTGTGGTAAAAATGGAAAGTCTCTACTATAAATTCATTATTTGTCATTCTCTATGGCAATTGTTCTATACTATTAAGTAGAGCAAGAGCTCACATGGACTTTTGGGGTAAGCTTCCTTTAATGATTGATTAATCAAGCAAAGAACCATAGATCTTTCTTAAGCCCTTATATCTCCTCCTATATTACATACATTCCAGTTACTTGTAAACTATTGCCACCAGATATAGGATGACTGGGTATTTGTTGTGATTTTGTGAAATAAGACATCTGTGTGAATGTTAGTGATAGGAGTAGTAATAGTAATTTTCCTTTAATCATAGCATCTCTTCCTTTCTCTGTTAAGAACTACAATATTATTGTCTTTTTTTTTTTTTTTTTTTTTTTGAGACAGGGTCTCGCTATGCAGTTCAGGCTGGTCCTGAGCTCACTTTTGTAGCCCAGGCTGGTCTCGAACTCACACCTATCCTCCTACCTCAGCCTCCCGAGTGCTGGGATTACAGACGTGCGCCACCACGCCTGGCTAGGAACTACAATATTATTGAAAGACAGTGGTGAGGGCAAAGTCAACACTGAAGAAACTTAACCCTCCATTTTTTTCTGTGTACTTAAATAATTCTTTGCAGTTATCTTCAGTCTTATCCTTAGAATGTGTCATTGTCCGGAAATAAAAGCAACATCTCATGGCTGAAATATGGCTTTACAACTAGCAAAGCAGTTGAACTAACACCCATAAGTACAGATGAGGAGAGAATTAGCATCCACTAATGTCTCTCTACAGAAACTGTCCTTTTAATATCATTTTTTAAACATGGCAAATAGACTGCATAATATATACAGGCAAAAGGTAATTAAATGAATCTCTTGAAACACTAAATGTATAATAAACAGCATGTTATTAACATTTGCATAATTCACATCCAAATGATGACATCCTAAAATGTGTTCCTTTTAAAGGATAAACTTATGAATAAAATATTACATATATTTTAATACTCTAGTGCTTTGTCATACATTGTAGGGAAATTAAATATATAGGTTTGGTCATTAGCTTAATAAAGGATCTTTTCCCACTAGCTTTTATTAATGAATAAATTTCAATGACATCATAAACAGGCATGTTTGAGGTCTTGAATGAAAATGTATAAAATTAGTTTGTTACATACAGCAACATTATACAACACACTAAGACCAGCCGTTTCATAACTTTTGCCTTCTTTAAACTG